>VYYJ01000918.1:0-40534 GCA_021029165.1 Cyphoderus albinus
CCTCATCAAAGTGGATTGAACTTTGTGAAATATAAAATGGTGGAGTGATTTTGTGTCTGACCAATAGCAAGTCAATATTACTCCACTATGCGACAAAGAAGAGACACAAAAGCACTACAACTTATAACTTACAACACCTACGGTTTCTTGGGTTGTTTGCTACCGAACGTAAGTCGAAGTGAGGAAAGGTTTAAGAAAATTCGGGAATAATTTGAAACAAGATTGAAGCAAGCTTTCTTGTAGCATTCTGATGGAATTACCGACCCTTTTCATAATTTAAAAAAACTAGTCACGAGATGATAAAAATTGTGAACTACCTAGCTTCCTTTATTTGTTTCTTGCTCCAACCAGTTCTGATGAAACCAAAAATAGATCATAATTTTCTCTTCGACTACCTGTGTGGATTGTCTGGAAAACTAAAACCCACGTAGCAAACGAAGCAGGTAATGGGTTAAACTTTCTCGTAATCACATATTTTTATGAGAACATGAAATTTTTCCTAGATTTCGTATTCCAGTCTTGTCTTGTTTGACCTACATTTCTGCACAATTTTAAGCCATATTTTGAAAGCTTCTCTGAGTGTTATATTTAGATGCTGCACAAATCAATGTAAATGTTAATATAATCAGTGAATGAATTTGAGAAGGCAAATGATTGGAGACTGATAGTAGCGAGTGATCATTTTTTCAATGTCTGGCGTCAATAAAAAACCAACAAAGCATGATTGTGATGTACTGTACTTAATAATGCTACAAAAATAACTAACAATCTCCGTTTAAAATCAGCCTGGAATTCATAAAGATATTTACTTATGAAATTGAAATGGCAATTACACAATGATTATAAATGAGTTACTCGAAGTTGAGCAGATTTGTTTATTGACAATTTTTCATAAATTAATTCTTGGTATGTATACATAATACATACAAATATTATTTACACAGTAAATATATAAATGGGTTACATGTTACGTTACAGCTACAGTTAAGTAACTTTTGAACAATTGAAATGTCGCTTTCTTACCGATTATTACTGAATGGACAGCCTTTATAGGAAGTGTATATAAATAGACAAGAAATTATTTGTAAAATCCACGGCGCTTTTGAACAAATGTATTTCTGTACATTTAAAATATTTGCAAATCTCTGGTAAGCAGTTAGTCAAGAAGATCACACAAAGCTAAAATATATGATTGAGCCATTTGCAGCGTCTCGTATTTACTCAACTGCTGATCTTTGCCGATGCTCGGGAGTACAGTCCTCAGTCGATCAAATGCCACATTCAGATTGTGCATACGCCTCCTTTCGCGAGCATTTGCTGCGAGCCTCCTTTTCTTCATGATTACTGGATTGACCTATCAATGAGAAATAAATAATATTAGTATAATCTGAATTACCAAAGTTAATTACAAAGTAAGGTTAAATTGAAACCACTGAACCGCATTATTACACACAAAGTTCTTGTTTACCATTGCCAAACCAACTTGTCCTTAATATGCAAATGAAATTGCGGAAAATATTTCAAACCACATACCTTTCTCTAATCAGACTTCCAGGCAGCTATAGATTTTTAAATGATGAAAGAAACAAGATTTTGCCTATCATTAGGATCACCCTTAATCGTTGAGCAATATCAACATTTATAATAGCAACTAAACGTAGTTTATTCCGCAAATATATACATAAAGATCATCTAAATTCAAGTAATTCAACTAGAAGGAGGGAAGAAGATCAATGTAGAAAATAAATTGTATTATTCGAGAAAGAGCCGACAAAAGACGCGGTTGCTAATTGCCCACAACGGTTACATTACAATACAATACTAGAAAGAAGTAGAGAAGCCGCTCATTATTACAATTACCTTGTGGGATTAGAATAGAGCAACTTTAGGAGAAGTCATTCCAGAAGAGAAGTAGACGAGACACATTTCATCATTCGGGTTTTTCTGACTCGCTCCCTTGAATCGCGGAGATAATCGTTGATTGGTAAGGCTCTATGGTTAAGTTGAACATGATGCCATAATATATTCTGTATCTGCCAATATCATTATTTACTATCATTTTCCCAAAAATCTTTTTGGGCGAGTCAGGTAGCCAAAATAATGATAATGATGATTTCTTGAACTGTTTCTTCCTCTGCGAAAGCAATAATGAAGATGAACGGGATAGGTTCAAAGTACAATTATGACGAGGAGCCTGTAGTCTGCTACACTTTTTAAATGCCTATTTATTTAGTGATTCTTCTTGTTCCTGATAACTTCTCAACGGAAATTAATTCGTGCAGAACGAGGGCTTACATTGTGAACGACCACAACAGGACAAGAAAACATTTTCAAAGCGTGGCTCATCTTCCTTTATGAGTAATATTTTTGCTGTTCCACTTTGACTATCGGTTATAAAAAGTTTTTACTGCTGCATATAATTAAGGAGCAGCATAGTTTTCTTCGTCAATAATTTAGATCAAGTTCGTCGGTGCTCATCATTAACGTAGAACAAGTGTAAAAGCAAAAGGTACATTCAGCTAATATGATGATGTGATTATGCTGGTCCCTTCGGCTGGAAAATAGCTACACGCATATTTTTCTAGATCTTAATATATTTTCATAAAGTCACTCTTAGCTTCAGGACAGGCTTAAGCATATTTTTGCTGTGCAACTGACCGAACTTCTGAGCAATTGCATGCAGCAATCCCGAATAACAAGCAGTGTTGGATTATTATTTTTGCTCGAGAATAAAGAGGAGGACGTGATGACATTTATTGTTCAAGCTTTACTTGAGATGCAAACCATATAATTTTTTGTGATCTGCTAAAATAAATAAATCTTTTCATATTCGACAAAAGGGTAGAAGAAAGAAAATTGGAAATTATAATGACTTAATTTTTTACTGCAGTTGCTATTATTTATGCATTCGTGCATATTTACGCGCTTGTGAGAGCTATAAATTAATGAAGTGTGGTCAAGTGTTTTTGTTGCGGTTCTGCGGGCCATTATTACTATTGTTATTGTTAATTAAGTTGAGTTGAGATGTTCAAGTTTTAGTTTGTTACCTCAGATTTGCCTCGTCTTCTGCCTTTTCCAGGAGAGTTTTCACAGAGTGAGTCACCCCCATCACTGCAGTCCACTGACGCTGAACACGAATTTTCATCATTATCTTCTTCAATGCGGTCATCAATGCTGTGAAGGCTACCGAGACACGATTTGACAAGAAACACGCCCATTTCCAAATCCGTGGCTGGACACACGCTTTTTACATCTTTCTTTCCTTTTCTTTGATTTTTGCCCTTTCTTGTGGTCTCTTGAGTCTTTTTAGAACGCTTTGGTTTTTGCTCTGTTTCTGACGCAGACTTCTTTGACTTTTTACTTGGAATCGAATTTTTCTTCTTACTTTGACGTTTTACGGGCGACTTCTGGGCAACTGAACTATTCATTTCATTGGAGTGGTCATCATCCATTGGTGGCGTGGGTGGCAATAGGGGAAGGGTGGTATCCTCTGAGTCAAGTGGAGGTATTACCGTGAAATTATTTGATGGAGGTGGCGACAAAGTCTCTGCTGTTTTTCTAAGATCCTCTGCGATGCTGGAAATTTTTGTAAAGTCACACGGTGGCAGTAATGGTCTGGTTAGGTCGCCAAGTGTCATGGAAGAAGTGTCACATCCAAATAGTTTGTCATGATGCCCCAAAAGAAGACCCATCATCGAAGGGAATAAACTGGAGGTTGGACGGGTAATCTGAAGAGCGTCACTCAATTCACTTCCACTCTCCACACTGCTAAGTCCATCACTGCTGTTACATTTTGACATAAGCGTTTCGTGGTAAAATGCTGCATTGACACCACCAGCAACAGTTAAGGGGAAATAAGAGGTGGAATGATTGTACAATGCAGAGTGGCCAGGTTTTTCTTGCTTTACTATTAAATTCTCCATTGTCATTTTTATAAGTATGAATTGTTCTTTCTCGACAAGAGATCTTTTCACTAAAAACTGCTTTGAAAATTATTTGATTTTTCATGTAACCAGAGTTAGATAAAAGTAGGGTAACTCAATGGGTTTTTATTTTAGAAATACAATTGGTACAAAGAAGGCAGAGGCAGACAACAGGTTAATCGGTCTGTATCAGGCCAGGGTCTGTTATAAACTGACTTGAAGATGAAGAAGGGAAGCTAATTTTCATCTTCGCTCGAAGAAAGAACAGGACCCCTTAAAGTGGCGCATCTTCGTTTTATTGATACTACCCTTGTTAAGGAATCCCTAACACTGTTTGAAATGAACATTCAGGTAAAATAAAATGATCCTGTCCTGGACCATGACCAAGCGAACTAAACAATGTTACATAGGGACGTACGGGCATGAGAAGAAAGACTGACTTGGCTTCAGGTCATAGCATTATTTTCTTTTATTGTGAATTCGTAAGTATTAACCGCTCTCTATTTTTCAACCAAATTGCAGATTTTTTAAAACGTTTGCAGAAATATTTTCTGTGCCAGAACACAATACATATATAATGTCAAACGGCAACAGTGCCTGATTCATTAACCAAAAAATTCGTGCCTCATATATTGAAGGTGAAATTAGACACGTATTCGTTTCTTTTTTTTCTTCCTTTATTTTTAGAGTGCAAGCTTAGCTTATCATGTTTATCAATATCCTGGAACTAAGAGGGCAAGCAACTCATCGTAATAATATAATGACATGTAGTTCCAGCAATAATCTTTATTTTAATGAGGGCTCATCATACATCAATCTCTCCTATCAATATCTCTCTTTTTCCTTCCTTTTGGTTTGATTACATCAAGCTGCGTCGAGCATCAGGTCTCTGTGCAATAGATTCAAAAAAGAGGGAAACTGATATTTTTGACGGCTTCTACATTGACTTGTGTCGGTCCGACCACCGTCCACAATTTTAAAGCAACAGGTCTTAGAATCCAAGTTATTCACCTTGTAACAAAAAGCAGGGTCTCCCGAGAGACTTCTCCTACTGCACTTTTTTCTTTTTATAACTTTTTACAACTCCTTTTTTGTCATACATCAAAGAAGAGAATCAATAATCATTGGAGATCTCAAACCGCAGGAGTATTTTTTTAGAAAGGGGGATCTTTGGACACAAAAACCCAAGAAAATTTCAAACCAGAGCAGAGACGTGCGTCCTGTTCTGTTCTCACTTCTCACTATTATTAAAAACCCCTACGAGACTGGGGAAACAAAAACTGAAAAATGGATCATCAGTCATTTCTCAGTTTATAAGAGTATGAGTATCTAATCAGAGTAAAAAAATATTGAAAGTGAAACTGAGAAAGAGAAAAATTAAACTGACAATAAAATGTTTTAAAAATAGTAAAACAAGAGGAGATGAGCTGAATATTTTAAACATAAAAATAATTGACCGCGATTAAAACCTTCCCGCATCCCAAACTTCTTTTCTTCCTCTGTATAAGGGTTCTAAGAAAAAAAATTTCATTCCCTTTCGTTTTCACATTTACAGCATTCATAAAAATAAAAAATGCATAATAATAGCATCGGTAGCATTCTCTTAGATTTATATTTTTCACTTTTCCTTTTCTGTATATATTGCGTCAGTTGTCAATCTTTTACCTTGAAACACATAGTTATTGTGAAATAAATATGTATTTCTGTACACAACAGGTTTTCTTAAAGTTTCATATATCATAAAATTTATAATAAATGTAGCTTGATACGCTGCTGATGTTTTATGACACTGGAACTTGATAATGATGAGCAACCATGATGAAAGGGAAAGGAATCCATACTGGCTGATACAGTTTTGGAGGTGGATTTATTATTAATGAGGAAGTAAGAAAACACTCCAGGAGATATCTCATTATTCGGGACAAGGAAAAATCGTAATATTCTTCTAGTGCTGTCCTTATTACCTCAGTATTAACAACCGTGATATTAATAATATGTCCAGTTCAATGCAAGCATAGAAGTGAACAAGAAAAGATCATCGGGGAACTTTTTAATGAATGAATTTTAAAGCGTGGCTACGAAAGGAAAATGTAATGAGCCTGCAAAACAGAAACAATGGTTAAAGGTACGAGAGCGACGGAAGACTCCACTGAGAAAACATGCGTCGAAATTGATGAGTGACTTCTTAAGCGTGACAGTATTATCATATAAAGGTATTACTATTTACTAAGATGTGAAATGAATGAGAATATGAGAAATTACGATGAGCATAAAGTCGGAGAAAAGAATACAAATTATACGAGTTTGAAATTTGCACAAAGTAGTTGCTGCATAAATAAATATTTTATTTCAATAATGTGACAAAACCCAAATAAATAGCAAGCAAACTAACGTTTGTCTAAATTTCTTTACGGAAATCAATCTTGTTAACTCCACGTGAGCGGCGAAATCCTTTATATTTTAACAGCTCCTTGCGGGTAATTTGTCGAGGAAGGCGGTAGGCAAAGCCATCTCCCTTTAATGTTCCGTCATCCTCTCGTATTGCGACCTTGCCGCCCTTGCGGAAAGGGTTGATGATGCGCCCTAAAATTCAAACAAACAATATAATTCATTAAAACTATCCAAAGTTAAGAGTTACCACTGTTAAGAGAACGACAATTTATTATTTTGAAATACCTGGCTTTGGTTCGGGCACACCTGCAACACATGTCAGCATCCATGTGATGCCAACGACGAAAGCAAAAAAGATGGTGAATGCTCGCATACGGGTCATCGCTCAGAATTTCGAATAAGTTTGACTGATTTCAGAAGGATAACTTTGATAATAAAATTTAAGTTTGAAGTGTCCTCTATAACAGTCAACGTTGAAATGAACAGCTAAAAATCTTGTGACAGCGGTTTAAATAGAACAATATGAAACCTACACAGTGATTAGCGTTAGTGTGAAGCTGGATTCTCGTGTTACAATTTCATTGGCAGACAACAGAAACCTTAGTTAAACTCAATTCGCTTTTATAAACTCTGTGAAAGTGAAATACAATAACCTTATGTCCTTTCTTTTGAGTTTCGATTTTCAATAAAATTCTTCGAAAAATGACAAAGGATACTTATCTACTTCCATTGAGCGTTGTTTACATTAAAATGCAACTGAAGCAAAGACAATGCAAGAGCGACTCTTGATATTAAATAAATGCAATTTTATATGTAGTTTCACAGTCTAGCAAAAGTTGCTATAATCATTTCAAAACGGTTGCACTTTATTATTTTGAAAATAAGTTTAACGCGTTTAATGTTAACACTTATTTTATTAATATTCGCAAAAGAATCATGTTCCTCTAAACTTGTGAACTTTTATTACTAAAATGAGCTTTTGAAATAATGCTTTAATAGTTACGTTAAGCTTAAACCGAAATCAGGTAGCTATACGCATTATATATTTGTATTGGTAACAGATTTGCCTTTAATGTTATTGCCCACAAGCCAAAACATTCGACGAAGGCAAACCAACACATCAAATTTAAGATGTGTATACAAAACCCTTCTTGAATTTAATATTGTCATTTAAAATTCAAAATGTGATTCCGGTTTATTTTTCTATGAATTACATCCATGAATTAAACCAAATCACAACTGCCAATTTTCTTTTCAAAATAATAACTAACAGCACGAATCTATAAACGGCTGCATTAATCAAGTAGTAAAACATTTCAGTAATTGTTACCGTATGAGCATCCTAATGAATGGTACAAAATAAAACGTGAACTTTTATGTAATATTAAGTATACCCTGCGCGTACTTATTATTTCTTTTAATTTAATTAGCACTTTTGTGCTTTCTGGGCACTCGCTGGAAGCAAGCCTCAACTTAACGTTTGAAACTAAAAGGAATCTAGTTTCAATAGCATTTTGTCTTTTATTACATCTCCTCAGTCCAACTCATTCGCTTCAGTTGACTTAAAAAATAAAGTGCTTATTACGCCTATACCACCACTTGTTACAATAAAAAGTATTCTTCTTCTCAACAGCCATAATGATTACCATCGGGAAAATCTTCATCGGGAGTATCTACTCATTTACATTTTAAACCCTACCATTCAATATAAATGTGGCCAGTCATTAACATAAAGAAGCATAACAGTAAAATGGTGCATTAAAGAATGACCGGAAGCTTATCTAACTTCTTTCGGTCCTATAATTTATCGTAATTTATCAAAGAGTGTAAGTATTTTATTGCGATAAAAGGGTAGGACTGAAAAAAAAATCTTGACTACTGACTTTTGGACTGTTCAGACATACCCAGCTTTTATCTACATTACTTTCTTGTTAAATGCTTCAGGGGACTCTCTAACGGGTTCTTTTCAAAAGATATAAAATTCCATCAGATTTTTACTGGTCATCATCATTTTCTGAGAGTGAAGATCATATTATCATATCAAGCACATAATATTATCATCATGATCAGGTATGTTCTTTTCGGTGATGATACATATTAAAATTTTATGGCCAGTATTTTTATGTCCTTTTGTTTTAACTCCGGGGATATTCTTCTGAAGAAGCATTTATTACGCTTGTTATTTTCGTTTTGATGCTTCTGTACATTGGTGACCTCAATCGTTGCGGTTGTTCTGTGCTCCTTGTCGGATGAGTGTACCATATCATTACAACATCAAACCGTTTACACATTTTCATAAAACAGTCGCCTGCCACTGATAGATACGAATAAAAATGATAAGATGACAGGTCGAAACGGTGGCATACGCACGTTTAATAAGTACATGTATGTATATATGTATACCAACTTATTAAAGCACTGGACAAGTGGACATGCACGTCCGGGGATTGAGCGAAGAAAACCAGCAATATCATTCTCCTTTTTAAATTCAACAATTCACTTCTTCTTCCGAATGATTACCACTGACCAGATAACAGCAGAGAAAAATACTTTTCAAATTTTAACTGTCTGTATCAAATCAAGCTCTCAATGAATAACAGAAAAAAGATCACTTTCGGATGATACATCGTTATGGTCTTTAAAAGATCTTGGTAGCTGAAAACTCCAACCCACTCTTTGCCATTGCTTCCATCATCACACTTCCATTAAACATGGGTAATCATCATTTTATGAAGTATTTAAAAGTATAGGCCATTTAATGCCTTCTTAATGTACTGCAAGTTTAATATGTTGATGTCTGATACTTACATGTAACTCAATTTTTCAGCATCTTCCTGTCAGGTAGAACTTCCTACTTTTTCGTAAAGGCGAGAAAATAATTGAAAAGAGGAAACTCAAAAATACAAAAAGAGTAAAAATGATAATTTTTTGAAGCTTTCAAACCCAGTGCCTCTCCTTCGCTAATGAGCCGGAGAAGTTGAAAAAGCGAAAAAGATTTAAGAAAGAAGAATTCGCCGAATAGGAATAAATTGGATAAAATAAGTCCATTTGGCTAGAAAAAATGTGGCTGGAGATTTTCATTGAGATTAGGATTAGTCTGTACTTTAGGCTACCAGTAACTACAATTTTCTAATGGAATCTCGATTTATAACGGTGTATGGGTAATAAAGTAATCAGCAAACTCTGTATTTATTTTGTCAGCTATTACAACGGCAATAGCACCTAAATCCAGGCAGCTCCGCGTACTCTAAGAACAAAGAATAGCTCTAAGGATTCTCTTACATTTCTCTTGTCTACTCTTAATCATGATGCTAACTCACCTGTCTGTCGCCTTTTCACACCTTTATATCGTCTCCATTTTCAATCTATTAATTTGTTTATTCATTTTTCTTAGCTCCAGTTTCACTACTCCGACACCAAATAAATGCTTTCTATTTTTAATGACATTTTCTGTGCACCTTTCATGACGCAATCCCAACTCGAATAATTTTGAGTTAAAATGAGAGGAAAGCTGATACATATTTAATTCTGAATGCCAAACTAATACTAGTAGTGGGTAAATACTTGACAAATTGTTCCTTGTCATTCCCAATCGAATTATTTCTTTACACTCCACAAAACAGAGAGTATTGTTTACATCGTCATAAACCATTGGACAAGGAAAGGGAACAATTATAGCATTTATAACAGTACTTTGTGCCGTGCCTTATCTAACACTGGAGTTTTTTTAAACTTCCAACTTCACACATTAAAATTAGTTCTCTGTACTTGGTAATCAAATCTCAATTTTTATATGTGTGTGTACCGTAAACTGGCTCATGTTTCAACTTTATCAGCTACTTCACTTTCACGTACTTACCTTTCTGTAGTTTCTACTAAAGGCGACCAAAATAAAAATCCATCGGACATCCCTAAAGAATAGAAATAAAACAAATTGAATTGGAGTCTAACATAAGTAAAACCCAAAAGCTAATCTATCCTCTCATTCTCTCACGATCCTGCATGTGTGCGGACAGAATAAATTAGCTATAAGTGTTGTCGTTAACAATCTCTGTAATTTTCACATTTTCAACAGTCGTCTAAAACATTCACCGACTGGAAATTTAAGCTTTGGGGACATCTAACATCTTAAATGCAGGTTTGTCTCTCAGTCCACAAGTATTAAAATTAATTCTTCCTTCAGATCAAATAAGGTGACAATGACTTCATCTTCCACTTTTTCTCGCCGTTAAGATAATACTGGAGCTTGACCTACTTTACATTTTTATTAAAGCAAGTCCTTCCTTACCTTTACCATTTCTCTGCCTCGTGTCGTGTCACTCAGCAAGATTGCGCTTCTCACTCACAGACATCAGTCCCATGAAATTAAAATAGCTGCTCGGATAACACCAGATCCTTTCATTTCCTTATCTCAGCCATTTGCATGTTTTGATCCTGTCCAGTGGTTCATCCTCCACTATCAACCTCACTCCGCGTCTCCACACGTGACGACATGCCAATACATACATTGTCTTGGCCCTTGTTCTTTCCTTGCTCCAAGGAAATCTTCCTCCAGGTCCAGTCAACTTTCATTCCACTGGTATAGCTTTAAGTCAGTTGTAGTTTAACTGACTTGTTCTTTATGTACTCCTGTCAATCTTGTAACGGCTTCCTGATTTGTATTTTAATACCTCTTTCTTTTATTTTTGCTATTCATTTTCGATACTCGTATTATCACAATCAAACTGCCACAATGTAAAATCCAACAGAATATTTTTTACCGAATGATCTTATTTTGAATAAAAAAATATCATATCCGTATTTTGATATGGACAACGTCGTTTTAAGGGATCCCAAGTAAAAACAGAGTATTAAGATGCAATAATAATACATTTTTATTTGATGAACAATTGTGTCCGTACATGCGCCATGCATGCACAATTTTACACTGTAAAAAGTAAAGCAAACTCATCTCTCATTGAAGACCGAAAGGAGGAATCGAAAATTGGGTCAAACCAGACACGCATACGTAATGAAGCTTAAGTTAGGATGCCCCTTAACTTAATATCCGTCTCGAGTCCAGTCTCGTCCATCAGTGAAAGATGCGAGCTGGACTGGCCAGCCTTGAAGGTAAACGAACAAGATATCCCATTTTTTACAAATTTGTTGTTAAAAAATAGTAGCCTGGACCGAATTCGAGAGAGGTACTCGATCCAGATCATGTCGTAGAGAGAAGTCATTAGATTTCACCTGCATCTCAGCTTATTCAAAAGAAGAATCAGTTTCTGAATGAGAAATTGAAGCGTTAATAGACTGTGGAAAAAATGAGGTAAAAAAGTATTCATCATGAAAACATCAAAAAGTGGAACTGTTACGTAGCGGTATTACAGCTTTTGAGAGATGGTGAGCGTCTTCCTATGAGTCCAGTTCACTCAAAACATCATCTAGTCTGACAGGATCCACAAGTCTTCTTTTTTCATGTTCATCATCAAGTGCAGACTGACCCTTTTGGCCTTACGAATGTCCGTCCATCTAGTCTCAAACCTTCTTCGTTTCTGGGGTTTTAACTACAGGAAAGTAATCGAATCCAATTTTTATGTAGTTCTTGCCTCCACTTTTTACGTTTTTTACTCAACCCCTTCAACCTCTGCTACATTTAGAGTAAGTGATACATTTTTTTCCAAAAAGGACCTTGAGATTCAATTTCGTTTCATTTACTTCCTTTTGTTTTACCACTTTAATGGAATCAAAGAAGTGGACTTCTATTCTTTTATTCTACTCATGCATCTATCGTGTTTAAGAGGAGTAACAAAAGCTGGAAAGTTGGACAGACCTGAATAGTAAGTCAGATTTAAAAGCGTTCTAAAATGGATTGACCAGACACTAAAATAGGTTAGAAAACAGCGAATAATATTTTTAAAGAACGCAATTCTATTCGTCCAGTTTCTAATTAGACTCTATAATTTCTTCTTCTAGAACTTATGTTAAGAAATTTTTAGGATGAAAGAGTATAGAAAAATAAGTGTAGCTTTGCACTTAGGAAATTGGAGAAAATAAATTCCAGTTTATTTTTTTAATCAGTTCGTCCTTGAGTTTGCCTTATAATCTATATTTATTATTATAGCACTATCTATGTGATTTGTATGTATTCCGAACATTCCGCACTACCTCTGACAATGTGTGCTCCAACACTACATCCATAATGGCATCACAAGGCTGTGAAAGTAAGAAAAAATAATAACCTTCCAAATTCAATGAGTGTGGTTATACAAATACAAAAAGTTAGGCCAGATGAATAAACAGAGTTATATTGATTAATTTTTTTACTTTTATTTAGTAACTATTAACAGAAGTATCTCATCACATAGTAATACTTTTGAAGAATAACATAAATGTGAAAATAAGTAGAATTATTTGAAGAATACCTTATGTTTCTTGCCAGTTTGACAATAGACAGCCAGAGTTGGAACCTGGCATTCTGGCCAAGAAGAACACGGTGTGTAATGACTTGCATAATTCAATTACAAAAAGGAGACTCAAAGTCATGAGTCATCATTCAATTGAGCTATCTTACATTGAATTATTTGTGTAAAAGTTCTTTTTAATATTAAACTGTACGATCTTAAAATGCATTGTGCTATGCTTTATTCGAGAATTCTAAAATGTTCAATGATATTTGACAATGGCGAAGAGGACGCGTATACAAGATTAAGATTATTATTTCTTTTTTCTCATCCATCAACAAACTGACGGGACTTACATACTACGAACCAATAAATATAGGAACTGTCACTCTCGTTTTCGTTGGGTCAAAATAAATTCATTTATTTTACTTTTATACATCATGTTTTACTTTGTACGAGTAGTGCCAGTTCTGTTGGATGTTTGATGAAGCTTCCTATTTACGCGGACATATTAATCTATTTCCTTTTAACATTGTTCAAATTTTCTTGTATTCACTTCCTCAATACAAAAGAACCACATTATTTTATTCTTTCATCTTCCTTTAATTTTTAACACCTGTGTGCTTTGTATTGACTTGAGATTTCAAATACGAATGTTCTTCCACCAAAGCCATCACCGATCTCAATAGAATCGATATTTTTATTTTTATTCTACCTGCCAATAAAATAATCTTTCAAGAGACCACCGTGTAAATTCAATCATATTTTCCGCAGAATTGAATTACTAAACCATGAAAACGGAAACAAAATATACCAATGATTCCAAAGAAAATTCAATTTTTACTCAACGTTTCATGTACTGGATAAATTCTATGTATCTATGTATAATATACACTAATATGCATTTCTATTTAATAAGCAGAACTTCATTATATTTTCTGAACATCGATTTGTCCATAAAATCATTGATGTAATTTTAATATTAAACGTATATTTATTTACACGGAACGAAGAAGCACTTAACCTATCATCACCTTTTCTCCAATTTATTTTTCTTTCGGGAGAAGTAGCAGAAAAACACTCACGGACTCACTCAATCCCCTTAAAATGAGGGACGAGATGAGTGGTTTAGTATAAATATTATTGATCTCATCTGTGCTTCACCATATTTTTTCTTTAGCCACTTTTCCCTATGTAAGAGCTTCCCTTTAAATAAATCTATCACTATAAATAACCGAAATAGAGCGACTTTTCGTTTGCCTTTAGCGTAGTGTAGCACAACCTACTTGATTTTTTATCAGTTTTAAAGAAAAAGGCTGTACGGATTAAAACGGTACTTTTCGCTTTTCCTTTTGAAAAATACGGCGGCGATGATGATAATGCTGATCGCACCCGATCAAATACTGCAATCGCATGTAAAATAGCCACTTACATTTATTGGGCGATAGATAAAAAGACGAGATTACGTAAAGAAAGAAACGAAGAAGACGGCGCAATTTTAAGTACACTGAGAAAAGAGAAAAACAAGTGAGCTTTTGAATTATTCAGAAACGATTTATACTTTTTTAAATAAAAAACCAACTTATGAGTGAATAAATGAATGAAATAAATTTTGAACATGAAACTTTTGATAGCTGTTCACTTGTTTGGATTAAAATATTCCTCCGTTCCGTACAATAGATAAGATGGACAAGACAAGCTTCTAGTTTAAACTCTATGAAGTTCGCTATAAAAAGACTTTATTACTATTTTGACAATGGGTTATAAGGAACCGCTATGCGCTATGCTACTACATCATTACATTTAGTTTTTGGTTTGAACGGTCATTTGGTCAACAATCTTACGTATACGAGTTAAGGTGCGTAATACTTAAAAGCACACTTCATCCGACTGCGACTTCTATTTTGAGTCGGATCCGATAAGTTAACTAGAAGTAAAATTAATCAAACCGAACTTGTGACGATGATGAGGTTGAATTAAGTAAATGACATGGTACAAGCGCACTACATGAGTAATACATATTTTATGCATTTCTATACACACTTATCAGAGATCTTATCACAATAAAAATGGTTCAGTTCAGTTTTCTCTTCTCTGCTAGTTGAAGGGCCCTTTCATCGTTACCATCAGCTTTGTGTCACTGACAGGAAGGCGAGACGAAGGAACTGGCACACAAATTTTACGATGACGGCTTAATAAACGATTCCGTTAAAACGTTAAAAATACAGGTAGGCATCCTGAATCTCCCAAATGATATAGGGATCATATTTGTTGCAAGGAAGCAGCTGAATCATTGCAGCTTTTTCCATACCGAGAACTGGAGCCAAGCACAATTTCGTTCCTTCCTGTTGAATCCAGAAGTCGCCGTAAGTGTTCGGGATTAGGTTCCATCTCATATTAGGCACGTCCTCTCGACAAGCTTTCGCTTTTACCGCGGTTCTTTCCTCTGACATTCCGAAAAGGCAAACGGTGTCAGCGGAGTGGACATCAATGAGCTGCTTACTCTTCGAGTTGTCTTGAACTGTGTAAATCACGAGTGGTGTAGCATGAGAAGAAGAATTTGTAAGGAAAGCGTAGCTGCTCTTCAGGGTTTGTTCTCGATCCTTTGGAATTGACAGGAACTGGTTGAGTTTAATGTTCCGGATTCGCTTCTCATTGTAGCGCTTTGCATGACTTTTATGGTGGTACAATTTTTCTGGTAATAATAAGTGATATATTTTATTCAATGAAATGTATCAACGAAGTAATACTGGTTTTAATAAGTTAGAATACGAGAACTCGGGCTTACTGTTAAGAGCTTTGACAACGTCAGGATAAAAATGTTTTGAATAGTAGTCCGCCGGCTTCATTGGCATTTGCTGCAGAAACTCCTCAATTATGTCAGAGGAGATGAAAAGTGGATCCTCACGTTCACTCCTTTTCTCACTTAAGACTAAAGGGATCGAAAGTCCCAGAAATATTACAAAAATCAATTTCATGGCGATTTTTTGTTGCATTTACACTCTTTGCTCACCAGTACACCACTGATCACCACTCAATCGCAAACTGACAAGGACAAGTCCACAAACTTGAGGTTTGTTCAAGAATTAATTTATTCTTTTTAAAGATGTTATTATTCAAAAGCCATTTACAGGTTACATAAGAACAAAAATTTATTGTCTGTTTCAATTTGTGGTGATATCACATTTGTTAACCGCACCAATTTTCCACCAAACAACTTGTAGGTATATTGCGCTTTCAATTTTTTACTATTTCCCAAAAATATTATTAATACAAGGTGAATAAGAATGAATGCAATTATGAATTACAAGTTTGACTCTTGCGGCTGCTTAGAGAGGATAAAAAATCTAATTCCCTTTAGTCGGAGGGTTTGCCTGTGGCGTTTAATTTTAATTGAGTAATGATGATGACAACTCCAAATGTTTAACACATATCGTGGTACACAGAAAAGTGAAACTAAGGGAAAATTGACAGGCGACTCATGCGAAGCACGCTACCTCTCCTCAAATGGCATCGAGTGTATCGACGGTTTGATGATTAGCAAATCGTGTTCAATATGCGTGCTTTCGGTACCGTTTAAGGTCTACGCATAACACGAATAATTTGCACAATATTGTGCCTTTTATTGTTTACTGAATTTGTAGCGATTCAAAATTGAAAATTATTGAATAATCATCAGAGGAGAAGGAGCAGGAATGGATACAGTGAAAAAGGTACGATTTGTGATTTAAAAACAAGGAACCGCATTTTTCGAACTACAATGTTACCCACGAATGTTTTGCACAAACTGCAAAGCAAAATGAAATAAGCTGTTAAAAGGAAAATTGGCGAAATGAATAAGCACGATCTATGGTAAACAACACCGTTACTAGTTACTACACTAACTACCTGCATTCGATTACTACTCTGGTAATATGCGATACACAGAAAACCGGTTAGTTTTTCTCTTAAGTGGATTTTGCCAAAAGTGTAATGGAGTCATTCTGTTCTGTCTGTAACAGTGTTACATATCATTGGTGATTATATACGTGTTTTGTACACTTATGGATAACAGATGCAAATTATATCCATTTACTCAATTTCCTGATCTTCCTTCCTTCCGTACTTCTAAGATGTAATCGCCGTGAGTAATTCTGCAGGTATCGTAATTCACGATGTCACTCAAAAGAGGCTGATTGAGCTGTGTAACTTCTTATAAACATGTACATTACTACAGAGAAAATAAAAGGTACTGATACTTTTCAATCAACAATGCACATCTATTACGTATTTGTATTGACATTCATTTATCAGTTCTTTCGCACTTCTTAGATTTGCAGGTTCTCAATGAACGTCTGTAAATCAAGATCCATTATTGCACATTGTAAGTATGTACATGTATGTCTATCTATTATCAAAATCACTAACACACAATACTTGTCTCTCAACTCTTGACAGGGGTTTGAATTTTATTATAACTTTTAACCTTTCCGTCGTTGATGAATTTACAAACAGACCAGCGTTTTCTGACCCTTATGACACATCAGCCAAAGGCTATATATGCAGCTGGCGTAATATTGTTTTTTTAAAGAGTAAATGAAGTGAGATGCACACGAACACATAAATAATGTACCATCCGTATACAAATTCTTTGGTACATCCGGCAGTCAAAATGCGCTTAATTGTAGATGAACATTATTGTCATTCAATAGAAAATGTGATTTGCATTTTGGTTTATAATCATTCTTAATTGAAACCAGATAAATAACTTATTTTTTTATATATCAGGAACTATTGAGTAAGCTGTTTGCATTTTGTTGTTTAAAATAATATGCATATCGTGCTCTTTGAACTTAAACAAAAACAATTTAACCAGTATAATCTTTTCGTAATATTTTGGAGGAGTATTAAATATAATTATCTCACAGAATATTAAGGACCTGAAACTAAGCATGAGATTATGGCAATGACAGACTGAACAAGAATAGGTAATTTTGTGAGTACATATTTATTAGATTTAATATTTTATGGAAATTCTCTCTAATACTATTACTATTATAATAACTCTCAGTCCCAGTACTTAAGTGCTAATTATACTTACGATGTACTTGATAATGTCAACGGCAAGTTGACGAAGACTTGAACTTTATAAAATAAAATCATCCTTATCAGCCAAAATGTTAAACTCTCTCTAATGTTTTTTTTATGAATTAGCGACGCTTACAGCCTTTTTGTTACAACATCGACATTAAATAACTACAGATTCATAAGTACCCCATTCTAAGAAAGTGAATTGGTATTCTTTCAGTGAAGCGGAACAAAAAAAGTTTATTTATTATGATTATTAATATCATCTAGATCATCAATGCTATAAAATCTTCCTGTGTGGAAACCTCAAGTGCAAGAATATAGTAATGCTAATGCTACGCCCATTCATTGCTCTCGACTGTCATGTCATAACCAACTTTTAATTTTCGCAACGTATACTACTAGATGCAATTGATCAGAACTTACTACACATACACACATATCTATGAAACTTGTTAAACGCCAAAAGTGCTCCATATGTAACAGATTGTTAAAGTCCTTTACCAAATCTTATTACCAAACAAAGCAGTGTCATAGTCATTAATATCACACGCTACACAACAGCCGTGGCACTCTGAACCGGTCTTCTCGTTACTGATAACCACGATATTATGATCCAATGAACCCTTTTCCCCCACTCCTTAATAAACCAATGAAGAAAAAATGAATCAACACAATGCCTTAATTAAAGAACCATATCATGATCCATGGATTCATTTTTCCATCTTTCACAATTTCACAATTCCTCTTTCCTTCCTCTAAATTTTCTGCTACAAGAATAAAATGTTCTTTGAATTCATGATTCAAGGGTTCATCTTTTTACCTCCTCTACAGTTGACGTGACCTATACTTCTGGAGTTTGGTTAACTCCAGTATAAATGCGGTGTGCTACGTATGTACCTATCGGTGATCATCATTAAGAAACATTACATCATTTTCTTCCTTCACTCTCAATAATAATAAAATTGAGCCTCTTCGAGCGTACAAGACACGGGCGACAATCATGTGATGGTCTTGGCCTCCTCCTCTTGTAACTGACCCCGATAATGATGATGATTTCCAACATAAAAGATTCAATAATAATACTGATCATTAACAGGAACAGTAAAATGCACGGGGATCATGAATCCTACCATTCAATAAATTATAACTCTCATCATCGTCTTCATCATTTTCTGCACCTTCATATCCTTTGTTTGACGAGAAAATTCCATCTTATTTCACTAAATACCCTGATTACGTGTAAAAAACTAACAAATATCAAAAATAAGTCAATCATCATTATTTTTCTCTGAAAAACCAACAGAACTTTTTTTCTTTATAAATCTGATGTAGCGCATTATTGAAGTGTGTTATTATACCAGCTAAAATACAATATTGTATGGGGAATTTTTAACAGAGTGGCGTGTTGCTCTAATGATACGCCAGAAGGCAAAATAATATAGAACCACAATTTAATAACACTTTGTAATACCGATGTATCCAATTCTTGTAATTAACCACGACGTGCAGTAATAAAAATACGAAATGAACAAGGAAGCGAAAAAGATAGAAAACGGCAAAGAGAAGAGAATAAGGGTACGGCACAAAATTACAATCCGATATAGCAAACAAAGCTCATCCTTTTCTTCATTGTTCACTAATAACCTGCAATGTGTATTTTTCATCCCTCCTTCGCCCTTCTTGGATCTAAGATGAAGAAGAGAAATGTCAGATATGCTTCGATATGGCAAAGATTTTCTATGGATTTTTCTTCCGAATAGAAAAGGGACATGAAAAAGAATGAGCATCCGCTCACCATTCACCATCATCAAATATTTTCTTTTATAAGTGGCCTACGACTATCAGATTTTGACTTATTTTCTTTTATAATTTATGGTGTGAGAATTAGAAGAAAAGGGAAAAATATTGGCCCTTTGTCTAATGTTGTTAACATTGTATCGTCATCATTATTATTAAGCGTGCATTATTACACTAGAACAGGTAAATCACATGTAACAATCTTGACAGAGATAAGACAGTGTTAACCTTATTTAATTTTGTTATTTACGACGGTTCTCCATACTCGCCGACGAAAAACATAAACCAATAATGTTCTCCGGGATGTGATCCAGTCCACTGATCCATTTTTAAAAAGCCGATTTTGGGAAGATTAGGAAATGGAACGGAATGGAATATTTTACATTCAAAAATCACATCTTGTATAACTAGGAAAATAAATAACTTCATGAACAGTCTATTGAGCAACAACTCCCTAACAAGAAAAAGATTTTAAAATGTATTTTTTGCGGTTCTTAATAATGATTATCATTTATGGGTGAATGGATGGATGGACAATGGTCTAGCTTTTGTATAAAGACAGTGGGATGACCAGGAGTCGTCATCACGTTGTCGTCATTTTCATCCTCTCTGTAAGATTTTGTTTTACTCGATCCGTATCATTTAAAGTGATCTCGTAAGGTTGGTTTCGTTTGTGATAATAACTTTTTACTAAATGAAAAGGGATGGGCGATAAAAAGATATTTTATGAACTTTTAACAAGCTCGCTTCTGAAATGGCTCACAAGATAGATCATTCACAAGAAAAGGGTTATGTATGTGACCATTTAAAAAATCCTTCCTACCTGTAGACAAACAACCGAGCGAACATGTTATATTTAAGCACACTTCCTCAAAAGCAGCAGAAGCTATTTTAGTGTACCATAAAAACTATCGCCCGCTACTTTGAGAAAACATAAAAATAACGTATCGTTCCCAGCCATCTTGTCATCTTCAATAATAGTTATGCCCATCTTCTCTCCTGTTCTTCCTTTCGCTTATCTCTAAGCTGAAGGTGATCCTACAGAAGATGTACAAAACAATTTCTGCAGAGACCCATAAAAATCCATTGAAACTCAGGTGGAAGTCTTCCTTAATAATAAAAACATAGAGGCACGAAAATTGAAGTAGTATGGTAACTGTAATAAGGTTCTGAGTAAAGGTTTAGTTCGGTATATTACGAAAGGGTTTACAGTTTTACAGTAACAGCTTAGAAAATAGCTATCGAGACTTCTTTAACAAGATGCTTTTGAAACGATAAAAATTAACGCACCACACTCAAAGACCATATATCCGCTTATAAATATTATAAAATACGTAATAATAATGAGATGGAATAATGGAGACATCAACAAAACAGTAATTGTGAAGAGAAAGAGAAAGGAAAAAGTTTAAAATCAGCAGAGCATCCTTCATTCAACGGAATGAAATAAGGTTTATGTTTGAATGAAGCTCCAGAACATGGCAAAAATTTAGAAAGCGCATTATGTTTGGACTTATATAAGGTAAAAGGAACGCATCTAATTTTAAAAAAGACGGCGGAGAGGACGCGGATGATGTACATGAGGTTTTTAATCTGTACCCTTAAAATAAAGGGAAGTTCCATTCGGTAAGAAGATAAAGCAATTACATTATGCATGTCTATGCTAGGATAGAACAGAAGCGTATAATTTTAGTGCCACATTAAAAAGTCATTTGAAGGGTCTCTCTTCTTCCTTTTTGTAATCACTAAAAACCTTCTCGTATAAAGAAAGCAATATATTTCTAACCAACTTCCTTTTTGGCCATCAAATAAAAATATGAAATAATAAATGCTCCCGTTGATGAAATAATAATGGACGCACGGAAAACTGAAAAGATCAAGCGCTGGGCTCCCTCTTTGTAATATAACGCAAAGATGATGATTTTAAAAGTACTGAGTGAGTGATGCCTTCTTTTCGACACTGTTCCGGTGACATGATAATTATTAGCCACTGCAACTACTAAAACAACCTGTAAACACGAAAATATAAAATCGTGGCTGTACAAACAAGCTACTCATTCCAGTGAATCGGTTCGTGCAATAGACATGCAAAATGAGGTCATAACGGCAATACGAACGAAGGGTAAAAATTAAACCGTTTGGGTGCAAAGTTCCATTTTGAATTATAGATTACTCTAGGTATGTACGTATATGAATTGTTGTGAATCATTTGTGAGAATAAAATATGAATTTTTGTTTTCTTATACTGTGGCCTGTGAGGTGTACGATTCATCTTGCACAATTAATTAATCGTAGTTAAATATAGTTTGCCCATGTTTATGAAAAGTCAGAAGGTTAACTAAAGTGTAGATGGCAGTGGCAGTTACAGTCACAATCAACTACATAATGACGATACACTAAAATCAACAGTTTGATTAAATATATAGAGGAATGTTGACCCAAAGTTTTTAGTTTGCGTATCCTATTGCAAAAGGAATTTCTTCTTCATTAGGTAGCTCCTCTTTGCGTGGTCCCGTAATTATCAATAGAATGACAAAGAATGCATTATTAAGGGTGCCACACACGGCAACAGTAATTCGAAATCAAGTGTGTTCAAAGTGAGTTTAATATGTCACTTCTTTATTTACTTTTGGGACGGTGACGGTAGAAACATCGACAATGCTGTTTGTAAAGGGACTTTTAATGACTCAACATGGGCTTGCTACATGATGAGTTATTACGACATCCAGAGTGCATTGGATACAAACATTTTTAGCTCCATGAAACTGGAAGGGAAAGCCTTGTCTGTTTTAATAATTCACATTGTTCTAGACAGAAATCTTCCAACGAAAAAGCGCATATCCAAAGATAAAACAAGTTGGCCTATCAGTTCTACAATATCGAAGACAATATGTACCAAGGTATACCTATCTTATCAGAAAAGTTGGTAATCAACACCTTAACAGTTTAGCTCTCAGATAACCAAATCAAAAATATTTTTGTCTACTTAGGTGTTTCATGGTAGGGAATGTTTAAAAGACCCTTCACGAAAATTTCCTGTGTTTATCAGAAATACGTAATACAAAAGCCAAATCTGAAGACATGGGAAAGGAGTGACTTGAAAAGATCTTGGTGTCTGCTCGTATATCCTTCAGTTTGAGGTGTCCCTCGGGTCGGCTAGCGGCGTCAGCTACACAAAGGTAAAGAGTTAAAGAAAAACCAATAAATGTTCCCTCGTAATAATCTTGAAGGGTTCTTCTCGTCTCTCAATGACACAAGGAGAAACTAATACCAAAGTGTATTGACAAGTTTTAACATTAATGATCGCATAATCATTATTACCACCTTTGATGCTTTTTTATAAAAAATATAGCGACATTCTATTTTTTGGTCTTTCTTGGCTAATTATAAGACGAAATTGTAACATTTTTTTCTTTTTTAGTAAAAGTACGGGCCACTTCTTTTGCCCTTCTTTTTGACTTTCCTACCGTCTGCTCACGTGCACTATATATACGTAGTTATAATAAATAGGTTACGCTGGATCTGGTCCCTCCGCTCCGAAAGTGAATTATATAAAAAGCAATTCGTTATTTTTGATGGCACATTTATTTTCATCTAGGTCGACAGACATCAATTCAATTCAGTGATAAAAATGAAAAAAGCGGATTCGAGCGGGGCTTCAGCCAAAACGATGAAGGGTTACCAGATCGTGTAGGTAATCATCCAGAATTCACGTTTTTTAAAAAGGACTCCTATTATTAACAAGCAGCGTAGTTTGTTCCTACTTTCTTGTGTGTTTCTTCTACTAATACCACTTAGTTTCCGTGTGTGAGGTCTACACAACACACACGAAGAAACGGCGTGGCGGGTAGAGAGAGCTGTGAATAAGAGCCCTTTTTGATATGAAAATGTATCATCGAAGCTTGCATGAGAAGTACCACAAGAATACATTACATGCTTCTTCTTAAGGGACCAGTACTTAACTAAAAAACAGAAGCTTTGAAGTCGACAACATGGGTACTTGAGAGGGACGCTCGATAACAATAATATAAAAAACTTTTACTTTTTTATGGAATAATAATTCCACTCTCAACTTGATCATCACCATCATTCATGGACGTCGTCTCTCTAAAGAAAAGAAGACCTGGCTATGGCTCATTCATTAAGACGGTCCCTTCATCATCGTAATAATAATAATCACCATCATCATTGTTCTAATGACCGTGATGAAGATGATGAGAATTAAAGAAAGCCATCGAAAGCAGATACGACGGCGGTTACATAAAATGAGCTGCCTGTGATAACGCATTAAATCATACGACGATGCATTCATAGAATACAAAATAATGAAGTGGCTGCAATAATGCTGATGGCTTTAAATATTTTTCATCGTTCTCCACTAAAATGCAATATTTCAAATAAAGGAGAAAAAAGTGTGAGTTTTGGGCTGAATTCTGTCCGATATAAATCTCTGGTTGAGTCTTGAATCTCGCTACCAACCACCAGCATTTTTCAATTTTTTTGAACTCAAAAAAAAAGTTGCTCATTGCCACTGTCTTACTTTACCTTCCGCCACGCCACCATCGTGATCCAGAAAGTATAATAGATGACGATAATGATAATCCTCACCGCTTTAATATGCTTTTTATTTCACTTTCATTCCTGAAAAGACTACTTTTCATTATTTTTGGGAAAAAAGGAAGATAAAAAATGTATGGACATGTTCTTGTGTTTGATGTAGCGTAAAAAATCAAGGAACTTGATAAGTTGCCGACGGAAAAAGAATTTTTGTGTAGAAAATGAAAGTGAAGCGAAAAGACTGATGACGACCAATTTTTTGTCTTCCTTAGCTTTGTGAAACCGTATCATTGATCCTTAATGTGGGTACTCAGGATCTTTTTTCTACATTTTATCTGGAAACATTATTTGAAAGGGTTTGTTAAGTTGAGTGATTATTGGAATCAAATCATGATTTTCCGTGGCTTCTATTTTATCTTACTCTGCCGCACCGATCACTGCTCCATTTTGGATGAGACTGGGTAAAAATGAAAAGCTCGCTAGATTACTTTTGTTTGGTTAGTTTTCTTTGTCGCTATCAATTTATTAGTTTTTACCTTGTGGTCTTCCCCAAACATTTACTTTTCCAATTATAAATGGTGCGGCCTTCTGCTTTTTGTTCGATTAAAGTTGATTTTATGAAAGCAATTTGGTGTTTGATTCAGAATACAGCAGAAATATAAAACTAAATTGAAATTTTACAATAATCGAGTATTTAATTATAATCAATCTGAATCAACCTAAATTAAACAACTAAATAGCATATTACTAAAACCTTAATCTGAAGTTTGAGCTAAGGATTGGACACTTATTTATTAAAAATATGTAGATATAGGCAATGAAGTAATGTGTTATTGTAAAGCAATAAATCATTCTATCCAGCCAATGCTAGTATAACATCTCAGTCAAAAGTAAACTACCTAAGCATATTACCTGCCACTAGCTGTACATTATCTTTGATTTGCGTAACTAATAATGTGCATTAAGACTGTTGCAAATTCATTGTTTCTCATTCTTTAAAACAAGTAGAGCATTTTATACGTTAAATGGAGTTTAAGTAGTTAAGTACAATTCAGCAAACGCAGAATCTACTTATATATCTAAATCCGTGTAAGTGTAATCTATGTATATCTTTTTAAATAATGTACCATTATGAAAAGTATTTGCTGCAGGCGATTTATCCCATATAAATTTTACTTAAATACATATCCCAAATATTTATTTCCTACTTTGTACATCCTAATTCATAAGTTTAAAAATTTTAACCAGACAAGTTTTGAACAATGTATTAAGACTCAACTGGTACATATTTAACTTGACGATTACTACGTATAGGTACAAGCTTTAGATTTATTTTTATTTTTAAGGTTCTCTGAGTTTATTGAGTGAATCCTTAATTGTATTTAAACTATTGTTGAACCTAAACTTTATGCTTCCCTTGTTATCACTACTTGTCCCATCCATGTTGTGAAGAAAACTATCCTCAAAACTTTGGAGGGAAGCCTTCCTGGGAACTGTTATAAAGTCTTCAGATAGTTCTGTAATATCAGAAGTGAGCGAGTATGAGGACAGCGACCTCTGTAATTTTCCTTCGTTTTCTTGTACAGCTTGGCTCTCCACTTTTAATTGCTCCGATAACTCTTGAACCTCAATAGCCACCTGCGTAAGGAGGAAGTTGAGCTCCTCCTTTGAAATGGTAGTATCATCACAATTAACACAAAAGCGGAGAGTATCTCCGTAGCGTATTGTGACGATGCCAATTCCTTGCAAATTAAAAAACAAATGGTTAAAAAACAGCTTGAGCTTGTTTGCAGGTAAGTAAACATTTAATATGAAAATAACTTCAGAAGGTAGAATCTCTTACCACAAATCGATAACATTGGTGGCCAACCTGATTTTTTTAAAAAACAAAACATATTAATTCTATGCTAATGCTATAAAAATAACTATGATTCGTGAAGGTAGTCAATGAAAATAACCAACCTCCAATATCCAACACATCATTGTCCCACAATCTTACTCTCCTCCTGGCAACTGGGATGTTACTCAATACCAAGGGGAAGCAAACAACTCGCATACAAGCATCGGAAAACCAAACAGGGGTCCTTCCAAACAATTCGGGAATGAATAAATTTAAATAGACATGCGGATCCCACATCGCCTTTTGCATTGTAGAACCTGACTCCTTCAATCTCAAGGCGGGAGACTTGTCAGAAACGTCAATTTTCACGTGGAAAATTGAGTGTCTATTTCTTAATTTCAAGTCTGGATATGGGAATATTCCAGCTACCATTCCAACCATTATTTCATCTGGATTATCCATCGTCTTGGTACACGTTTTATTTTCAGGAGAAGGGTGCACATTTTGATTTTTTGGTGGGAACCTTACATTAAGTTTGCGAATTGCTCCACCCAAAACTGACATTAAAATGGTGGGCATGCTCTGCCCGGTGGAGTCCTTGATTTCTTTCAGTTTATCCATAGGGATGGGTTTGGACCACGCGTAATTTGTCTTGCCGGAAAGGGTCGGAGTTCGAAACCGATTTCGGACATTTTGTGACGCCGGAGCATATAGACCATGGATGACAAGCCATCCAAATAAAAGGAAGCAGTTGAATTTATAAAGAGCACGTTTCCATAAAGCAATTTTTGGGGGCGCCATTGGATCCACAACATATGGAAATCCGTCTACTCCTTCATACTGAGTATCGGCTATCATCGACAAGTTGGAACCTCCGTCCATGTATGCGTGATGCACTCTAAAAACTCTCGCACTTCTCACCTTCTCGTCGTTCCTGTCGTATTTGAAATGGGGAATAATTAAGTCCTCCCATTGAGGCTTGGAATCGTCCATTTCTTCGGAAAGTTGGGGAAACCAAACTTCCATTAATTCTTCTTCTGTAACAATCCTGTCCTCCGTCCCTTCCAAAATTTTAACGTGGTTCCGTACGTCAAAGTTTACATCATACTTCTGAATATTGAAACTGAAGTCTACTGTGAAAATGTCTTTCAGCTTTTGGTATTGTGGTCGGCTTAACACTTTCTCTACGTAATTTTGACGGTGTCTCTCCAAGTCCATTGGATCGTCATTAATAGCCAGGTAAAGAATTAGCCGCTTGCCATTGTGCACTTTGTACAGCCAAACAGCGTCCGACCCTTTTTCTAAGACTCGCGTCTTTGGACCATATTTCCGTTTCAGTCTGAAATTTACAATGGCCCGAAGGATGTCGTTCAGAATGTAGAGCACTATGAAGGTTGGCATTACAATTAGGATACCAGCAAATGTAGACCAGACCAGCCGAAAAAGGAATTTTGGCAATGACTCCTCCGACGCTTTTGTATGCTTCATCTTGACAGCTTAAGAAACGACCTAAACTCGTAATTAAAAACTGGCGGATTGGGGCTGTTGACTGCAAATTCACTATTTAATAGTTACGTAATTACTATCACTTCGAGTATGGTTTTATTTTTACAGTGTTTACGCGTGAACAATCTCTCTTGAACTTTATGTGAACTTCATTATTGTGTCAATTCATGTGTTCACGTTTGGACATCGTTCGGCCTTTCTATCAATGTGTGTAGATAACTGCCATGCAAATCAAGAGCTTATCCTCTGCCTTTCCCATTTTAAGAATTCGGTTACACTGAGTTATAGTGGGACATAGCGACCTTGACTGAGCAGCGTGCCGAATTGCATAACTATCTAGTTACTTTTTTTTGGTAAGAATGCACTTTGTAAAAATTGTCACTCGTGTTTGCGACAGTTGCTGCGAGTGCGAATGTCAATGCTCTTTCACCAATGTCTTGATTCACCAATTAACTCTAATTGTTTTGACACACGACACACGTCATATAACAATCAGAACAGCCAGGTCATTTCCATTCACAGTAATTGTTTATCACTCAGTTAAGGGAAACTGCAACGTTTTATGAAGTATTATTTCTCTTTCGCCATTTAAGCACTCTTACTGGACTAAACAAATTATACACTGAGCGCTTACTATATTCACAACTAACATCCAAATTCATAAAATATTTTACTCCGTTTTCTGAATGAAAGAGGATTGTGCACAGATCTCACACCCGTAATATTGCCAAAGGCCACAAAACCCGACGACCTAGACTGCGTCGTTACTGTATTATGTAAGTTAGTTCATTGGATACACTTCGTTGGACAGATTGACTCGCCAGCAATGGCATTCGGTAATTGACTTTTTACTATCGTATCGTTCCGTCACTCACACGATAAATTCATATTCTTACATTAGACACCAATGTTTCTGTAGATGATTGGTGAATATGATGACCTTCAAGATTATCACTTTGCAATGTCTAGAACCGGAATATTTTGTTCATTTAGTAACTTCGGCCAAATCAGTAGAAAACCGCTTTGATTTTCATACAATTTTTTGCTTTAAAGATAGTTTTGCCAGACTACTTACAACTGAAACATGGATACTCCAAACCAACGGACGATTTGGCGAGAACCATAAATGAAGTAGACTCTCCACAACGGATGGACGGAGGCTCCTAAAGACGATATATGTTGAGAAACGATCCAAAAAAAATTTGCTTTGAGTAAAACCTTCAGAAATTGTAATTGTCTGCGTATATGTAGCATGTAACTTGTAATAATACAACCCAAACCTGGTCTTCCTTGACATTTTCGTGGAAGTGTCTTAATAAATACAGTATGTGCTTTAAGTACATCCAAAATTGTAGTCTCACCTTGCCAAATAGCAGGTACCTGTCTGTCATCGTACGCAAAATAAGCGTATAAAAATCGTCTTCCTCCGCAAGGTAAATTGTCTCGATTAAAAGTTCATCTACAACTACAAAGGATAGATGCATTATTAACAACCTAATATGATAGATTTTTTATATAAACATTTTTACTAAAAATTCTCAAATTAGCAAATGGTGAAGTATATACCTGAAAAACGTTCATTTGAGAAATGTTAGCTAGTAATTACTTTTTAATCAGGTTCCGGTAATACCGAGCGATCACTGGTTAGTTTGGTCTTTTTGTATTATGAATGATGAATTTGCCGTGATATTTACAAAATCTTGAGTCAAGATTCTTGACTTGAAGCAAAAATATGGACTAAATGTGGCAGTGGAGAGTAGCGCCGCGAAGGCAGCAGTAAAGTAGCAGAGCTCGGCACAATGTTGTGGCGATCACCACAATTTCGTCTCTTTGCGTGTCTAGGTCAATCGTAAAACTGCAAGTATCTGTGACTGTCAGTTGCTCAAAGCACTCTTTACGCAAATCAATCAAGGGTTCACCATGATGTGATTCCTCACATTGATGATGCCATTTTTTGTTCTCAATGATGATAAGGTTTGATAGTTCTGCACGTTCTCAATGATTAAATACTTATAATCTTTTTATTCGTGAATTATAATGCACAATTTGAGAATACGCAACAGTTTTTCTCAATGAACGATGAATCGCAGGAATGAACACTTTACAAAATTGATTAAGTAAGCGCCCCTTAACTAAAGTGGATCTGAGAGTACTCATCCGTGTAAGGTAGCTATGTATTTATGAAAATGTTAATATGCGTTGCCTGCAGACTTCTATCTGTTTAATCACTTATTGTTGGTCCTGAGTCCGTATTCAGTTGCACTAAGCCGCTCATTTTTAATAAATGTACTACTGATGATATTAAAATTGTCTGAAGACAAGTCAGAGTGTGTATTAAAGCATGATGCATTGTTGATTTAGTTGAGTTGTAAATGCGTGTTGCGTAAAGGAAGAGGAGGTTGCCAAACCACTTTTACTTTTTAATCATTCGTCAACTTAGTCATATAATATTGTTCTTGGATTCAATTTGATTCTTAATCGGCAAAGGATTCAACGTAATAATCATTGCAAATTCACGTTCATGAGAGATTAGAGGAAATTAAAAATTGCAAGATCATTCACAGTTGTACATACACTGCTTAAGTACAAAACGATACTTTAAGATAAGCCTACGATAATCTGCGTTGCTGTTGATTTATATGCGTGCCATGACTTTTGAGGTTGAGTTGCTTTGGCCCGGTCATGTTAAAATGCCTATTGGCTCTTCAGTACATCATTCTGGCAGATATGATTAATTTTTTGGCTTACTTAATACATAATTTGTTAAGGGTTGTAATCACAAATATCACACAATTTGTGATTTGGCAAGTGAGAAATGCAAACAATTATGATGCTGATGCGTACAATATGGATGCAATAATTAAGAACACAAAGTTTAAAATTCATCGTTGCGATTCTTGACATTTAGGTAAGTCATTAAAACATTAACATCATGATTAAGAGGCGTTACATGAAGAAAAATAGCGCACAACTTTTAGACAAGTCTGGCAAAAAGCAGCACTAAATCTTCATTGAAACGCAAATAACGCTTTTGGTTTGCAATATGATTCATATTATATGAATAGTAAAAGTCAAATCTATTTATGATTTTCAGTTAATTTTTGTGTCATACATAATACTTTTTACTTCTTTTTGGAGACGCGGCATAGCATACTAAGTTTTTTAACTTTAGTATAGCGCGTAATGTATCACCTACATAAAATTATATAATTTAGGAGAAGCAATCGTAAATCTATTTAATTTACGACCACCGACCACGACACCATGTGATGGAGTTTACATTATAGGATTTGGGTGAATGTTTTTTATTTCAGCTCATCATTCTGACATGAAATCTATAACGGAAGTCATACGAAGGGAATTCATGTAGCCGGTAGCTGTTTTGTTTGTATAAGTTGGGCAACTTGATCCATTAAGTTAAGTAGATCTTGGTTATAATAGAATGACAATGGACTCGATCCTCCATTTCAAACGTTTTTACATTTAGACCACAAATCAGTTAAATCCATTTTGTTAGCCAGCTGAGCTTCATTTTATTGCAAACCATTTTTCTGTAAATCGCATGCAACAACCGTAATGGGGAATTATACAATTCACGAAGACAAGCTTATTCCGTTTTGCCTCGCCTCAATTCATTATTACAATCAGTTTATTGGTTTGACTTCGCAAATTGTCTTCTACAGCTTTTATGTAAACTTCAATCAAATGAGAGACAGGTACAGGTACGATTACTGTAAAGAAGTTACAAAACGATACATTTACCACTAAATGACCTTCACAGCCTTGTAAGAACAGATTCGCTAGTTCAAAACCTGAATTACTCTCTGTGTAGCTTGCTATGCCTAATTGTCGTGAGCTTGAGCCCACTTGTCATAAAATGTGCAATAAAAGGCACAGTAAGAAGAATTGTTAAAACCCAGTCAAAATAGTTGTACACAAGCAATCAATTGGTCAATGAGATTAAACATATCCAGAAAGTTGTGATCTTGAATACTTTAGGATACCAAAAGACCTCAAGAATCATTAAGTCAACTTAGGTATAGCTTAACAAGCACATCAATAATTGTGAAGATGCCAAAAAACTTGCAAGTGGCTGGCTAAGGTGAGTCGAAGGACAATGTTAGACTCATGACTCGTGATCGTATGACACGTGCACCAAAGGTTAGAATGGACAAACTGTACCGTGCCAAAATTGTGCTTGCTCATTTATACAATGTTAGAATAACTGAAAGGTACAATGAAGTGCAAGGTGTCCTAATTATTTTAAATTTTATTTTCGAGTAGTTTTAATTTTAGGCAAACGTATTTACTTATGTAAAATATCGGAATACCATTGAAAACTAAACACATTTTAAGCAGCGCTCCTACTATATTGGTGGAATGACCGAGAGTTACAGAAAAACCAACAAAGCGATTTCCATCTCATCTAAAGAGACAATCTATGGAGGAGTTTACTGATTGGGATGCACGTCATTAACTGTAGTCAATGTAAAATTCTTTGCTTCAATTTGTATTCTTAAGTTTTGAGTTTATTTGAAACAGTGAATTCTGCTCTCCAGGAAATCTTATCCAATAAAACTTATGTCATTTTATCAATATAATATTATATTATAGTTAAGTAATTTATTACCAAAATAACAATGTCCATTTTTTGTGGGACGCATTGGCATCTCAGTTGATAAATGCGATTACTTATAACTACCGTTAATGTTATTTAACTATTGGGTATAATGACTGAAGTAATGCTCATAGATCTTTCCGATTGAGTCATGTAAAAAGTTATAATTTCCTTGTGTTTCGTTAGATTAATAGTAAATTAGTTAATATATTCTAAGGTGTATTGAGGTTAAGTTATTGTTGTGTATGTTTGAGCTGTTGCGTTATATTCTTACATTGCTACAGTCTTGTAGTAGTACAATTTAGGTAAATCTTATTTGCTAGTATGCACAAGTTGAGTCTTCGTTCGTGAATAAAACTTGCCCCTACATAACGTTAAAGCCGCGTACAATCCGCACACTAAATATAAATAAAATACATTGAAAATTTCCTTCATTCATATGATACATATAATACACTCAATCAGTTGAAAAAATCTAATCTACAGAATGTAAAGCAGTTCTTAATGTAGTTCATTGGTACATATTTAAATTAAATAAAACTAACACGATTACGTATTAAGATGTAATAAAATGTTTCACATTAGGAACTAATTACAGTACGATTTTTCTGCTCAAAATTTAGATCGTTCAAGTTATTCATGAATGGAGGTCTCATAAATATTTATGTTGGGTATAACTTTTTGTCAGCCTCATTTATGTATCAAAATAATTTTGTAATTAGGAAGTCCAGAAATCGTTAATTGTTAAAACATATTACTTGTCAAATCGATTCAAGGTAGGTAGGCAGGTAACTGAATGGAAGTTGTTGAATAAATATCGAACCAGAATAAGGCGAGGTTTATTCGAAAGCCTGAAATAATTTAAGTTTGGTTTTCAGTTGACTTTTTTCAATTCAATTTCAATTTCAACACATTTCAATTAATACATGCATATATAGCAGGTCCATTAATCTGATTCTAAAAACAGTCCATTTATGGTTGCCTTCAAAATTAAGATATACTTCTTACTGATTTATAATTTTTAAATATTTTGTTGTTTATTGAATAGATGACTTTTATGGTAATAATTTAATATAACCTTCACCTATGTACATTTTATTTAAAAGAAAATTGGAGTTTACTCGAAACATTAGTTTTAAGTCTCTCGTTGTCAACAATTGTTTCTGTAAATAGGATTTGAGAACGGTTGAAAACATAAAAATACAGTAAATTAATCTACTCGTCAGGTTTATTATTGTTCTTTAATTTTATTGATTGTATCTTTAATATTTTCTATTCTATCTTGAACTTTGAGCACGAACGAGTAATTAGGATTATCTGCTATTGAAGTATTGTCAGCATCGCTGTGAACGTCTCTGACGTTTCGTCTGATGGCGCCGTTATTGTTGTTATAATTATGACTGTGGCTGTTGCTTTGAAACTCCACTGACTCGATACAATCGAAATCATTATGTTCCAAACTTTTTAGATTTTCATTTGTAGAATTGCTAATTATTCTCTTGTTGTCCATGGTCCTTTTCTTTTCCCGCTCGAACAGACTTGACCGAGTGGATATCTTTCGAGAAAGTTTGGAAGTTTCAATGACGAGAATTTTGATTTCTTGCTCCAATTGATTTGTAAAATAGTCCAGTTCTTCTTGACACATTATTGCCGAATCAACCTGAATACAGTAACGGATATGGCTGCCATACCTCACAGATACAATTCCTAAACCTGCATTAGAAGGAAATGAATTATTAATAAAGCATTAAAAATTATCAATATTTTTCACATTAAATGTCTATAGTTTCATTAGTAGGTACCGCATTTTGCAAGAAGTGGTACAAATCCGAGAATCTCCGTACACTCTCTGCCCCATAATTTCACATTTCTGGTGCACAACGGTATATTGCTCAATAATACTGGACAGGAGCCCCATTTCAATAAAAATTTTGCCACAGCGCTCGGAGCTCTCCCAATCGATATAGAAAACCAGAAGAAAATTGTGACAATTGGATTTGTAGCGAGTTTTCCCAGAATATCATTCATTACATCCAGGCGTTCACAATCGGTAACGTCAGAAGTGTCAATACATGTTTCAACCCCGACATGGTTATTTTCAGGTTTGTCAGCTTGATAGGGAAACATTCCCGCTACAATCCAAAGTGGCTGCCTCGTATGATTGTAGCCAGTAAATAATTTTTCCAGGGTATTTTGCCTATGATGAATATGAACTGGGTAGTTGATTTCCAATTTTCTAATTGCACCGGCTAAAACTGTGGACACGATGGCGGACATACTTACTCCAGATTTTTCTTTGACTGTCTTGAAGTTTTCGATTGGAATTTTATTGGTCCACCCAAAGAGAATTTTTGTATTGGCTTTGGAGGGGACGCTGAATCTACTCCATCTCGACCTGAGAGATGGAGGAAATAATAACAAACAAACTAACTTAGAGGAAAATAACGCCAGAGCTATTAGCTTATAAAAGAATTTGGATATCCTAGATATTTTGAGTGGTTTGCAGGGGTCAATCACGTAAGGAAATTGTTTTTCGTCACTGAAACAATTGGCAATCATAAGAAGCATGCTTGCGCCGTCCATGTAGCTATGATGTATTCTTATTATTTTCAGTGATTTAATTTTTTTATGATTCACATCAACTTCCGGTTTGTCACTTGATTTTTCCATATATCTAGGGATTATAAGCTCTTCCCACTGTGGTTTGTCTGAGGCCATGTCTTCACTTAACTCTGGAAGAATTTTTTGTAACATCTCCTTTTCCGTCACGACCCTTTCTTCAGTACCGGGATAATATCGGATGTGATTCACAATATCAAAATTTTTGCATTTCTCTAAGCAAACAAATCCCCATTTTTTGGTCAGAATTCTTGTTAACTTTCTGAAATATACTGGGTTGGTCAAAACGTAGTTTCGGTAATTTTCCCTAACGCTGTCCACATCCAACGGCGATTCACCTTCAACTTCACCCACATACAAAATGGTCCGGCGTTTTTGGCTCTCCAGCATAAAATAATTTGCCCCACACGCATCATCGGTGATCTCAATGTGGTCATTGTACACAGTTCTCAACACAATTTTTATAAATATTCGGAGTAGTTCATTTAATCCTAAAATCAGCCCCAAAATTGGACCGACTAAAGTGATGCCACAAAGAGTTGAGATGAATAGCTCCAGAAAAAATAGAGCTTTCGGAAGTAAATTCATTTGTAAACGTTTTCTGTCCATCCCAGGATATTGTAGATGGATTGACCTTTGGTAATTTCTTCCGTTTTCAACCGAAAATTTGTTTACCGAGAAAAGATATCGTATGAATTGTGTTCAGCACATGTGATTGAAAGAGACTATTTGTGGTTCGAAACTGCTGCTTTGATTTTTAGCGTAGAAGGAATAAATCAACAGTGAAATGTGAGCATCGGCTTAAAAAGTGGAAATTAAATTGGTGCAACAGTTTTCATTTTCTCCCATAATACAACTTATCTTGAGCGTGTCACGTGAAGCAGACTTCGGGGTATATAATTATTACTATACAGATTCTTAAGCAGTAGTATGTAAGTGAAGTTGATACATTACATAGTAGATAGAATTGTAATCGGTTCTCGCAGGATTATGTTTGGTAAAGCATTGTAACAAACGTCAACTCAAGGTTTGCACGGTGAGTTAAAAGAACAAGTTAATTGAAGTCGAGACGAGCTACTTCTACTTTTGCACAATTCCCACGGATTTCCTTAATAATGTCTACTCTATCGATTTAAATAATCTACTCTGCTCTCATTTTAAAACAAGTAGGAACGATGTAGGCTGTGTCATGGTTGAAAGCTACAGATGATAATTTTGTATAATATTGAATTTCACATTGCTTTCCTGGATAAAATTAAAAGACGTTGCATGCCAAATAAAATATTATTACGTTTTGCAATTGGTAAACACGAATTCTAATTCTTAATCGTGTATAATTGCTGCATTGTTTTACTTTACCTGCATGCAGGCTGGTACCGACACCAAGCCACTTGCATTTTATTTTCAGTGGCAGTAGTCGAAGAGTTGATTAGTAACTTATGAATACTATGGGAAAGTAAGAAGTAAGAACTCACCTCGACCCTGCAACTTCCGTTTGTACAATCATACAAGCCACGGTTACGACTTTTTAAACTGGTTTACATAATATGTGAATACAGCACAACACAATTGTACTTTTGAATTTTGAATGCTAAATATTTTAAAACTATATTTTGATCAAGACATATTTTTTGCTCCCGAGGCTTTATGAAACCATATTTTAATTTCAATCTAAAACTGAATTGTTGTGTTAGAAAATATTTTATGAGGACCTTTATTTAAACGTACGTATTGGCATCGAGAGTATGGCGAACAAGGGTACTGATGGAAAGGAGCATTAAGTTTGTTTATGCAACTGCTTAAATGTAATCATTCGTGTCGTAATTAATTTGCAGCGTGTTTTTGTTGGCGGAAAGTATATATCGCGATTGCAATTCTTCACTGCACAATAAAATTGGGTATATACGTGCCCTAGCTTCAGGTATTTTTAACATTGGCATTATATGAACACATAAAGGACAAAATATGCGTGGTAAATACGTACAAAATAATTTCATAATTACAGAGACATTAATTTAGAGAAACAACATCCTTAGATTAGTATGTATGCTTGTTGTTTGGAAGGAATTTTTTCAGTGATGGGTTTAGTGGAATAACAACCACAACGTCATCTCCAAGTCTCTAAAAGAACTATTAGTGACGCCGATGATGATAATTCAGCAAGTTTTCCATTTTGCCTCACGAAAATCACAACAAAAATCGTAGTTTCGAAGTAGAAAAATTCCAGTTGTTTCTTGTTAAAATAAAAGTTCCCTCAAAATAAAAGTTGAGCAAAAATATAAGAAAAGCAATAGCTGCGATTAGGTAGCGTTGAACTTTCTTATTAAGTTTTAAAATAAATCGGTGGCCACTTTTCTTTTTCTAAAAAAGTCAGATTTATTAATAGCATTGGTTGAGATTTTATAATCACAACAGAAATTCATAAACCTAAATAGTTGAAGAATTTTTCAAAATTGAACAGAATGGTAATTGTAATTATGGATAAATTAAGTTCATTAATTACACTACATTACATTATTGTGGTACATATAATCGGCATAAATATGATCATTAACATTATTCAACATGATGGATGAGAATCCATCTTACTGTAACTAGTTCAACAACCAGTTTCTTGGTGAGTCATGAATTATGATTAAATTACGGTTACAGAGAGTATGTTACATTATATGGAGTGTTTACCATTATTTTAATACTGAACAACAGGTCCAACTATAAATTCTCACAATTCTTTTCTGCTCTTTTCATTCTTTCCCTTCCTTCACAAAATAGGTAATCGCAAATCACAACATTCCGTATTATATAATTTTTTATTTTGATTTACTTAACTATATAACAAGGTTCAGGAGATATTTTAGAATTTTGACAACTGAGTTTGCAATACAATCTTGAATAATATATTGTGTATATTTATCATTTCAAATTCCAATTACATCATCCTTATTATATACTTTATTGAATTTATGATAAGGATATTATTCTCATTAAAAATTAAGACATTCATTGAATGATAATCAAAATTGGCTTCTTAAATTAACCCTAAATAAATCAAATTCGAGTTTGATAATATTGAAATTCTAACCGAAATCCTTTCATGATCAATGTCATTGCTAAATTGAAATTAAGCACAAGATTAATTATCTCACTGAAGTATTGAAACTTGTCCTAATCTTTTTTGTTTAATGGATGTCGATTTTGGATGTGGCCAACCAAAACACGGAATATAAAGTTTTTTGTTTGCTACCAATAAACCAAAAATGTAGACTTGGAATGCAACTCTTTACGTCAGTCTAATAATGATATTCCATGGTATTCAGTAATAATCTATCTTAAGTACTTATTTCTGACGTTCATACTAATTTTCATGTAAGGAGGCTTTCCATTGGATAGTTTTCCAAAAATGTAATGTTTTCGTTCTTACGATTTTGAGCTTAACTTATAAATAAGTTATAATTCTGCGATCCCACAATTACATTTCTATTTTGCTGGGAAGGTATTACCCATGCCATGTCTCTTCTCAGACTTGAGCACGTCAACACATTTTTGTACAACTTTCTTAGTTCAATAACCAACACTGATTTCTTTTGATCACGCATATTTTCTTTTGAAAGATCATGTGTGGGAAACAAACCGATGTTGTAAAAGACGGTCTTTGATTATTAAAAATCAACACTGCATGATTTCATGTATTCATTCTATCATGTATTTGTTTACGTTAATGTTAATAACGGATATTACATTACGTTAAATTCTAAATAAATTGTACCTTTATTTCAATGCCAATTAAATGTTGACATTTTCAATACCCAACAATGCATAACCTCACCTGTATTAGGTATAAATAGGCCCCTACCTAGAATAAGTAATGAGTAAGTGTCGTGAATGGATTGGTTTATGAATTCAATAAACGCAACCGACTCTGTCAGGTAGAAAAGGTAAGGAGAGCGTATTGTATTCTGGTTTATTAATTATTATCGCTTCATCTTTTTCTGTTGCTATTCTATTAACCTTTACGTTAATTGCCTAATACTTTCTGAATTAATTACAATCAAAGTGTATTGGTTAGTTTAGGCTTGGTATTTAGTTAACCCATATTGGTAATTATTGCAACTTCAACAGAACAGAAGGAATCCTGCTCCATGATTGTAGTGTCGACTTTCGACTGCATAATCTGATACAAACTACTGCTTGCAATGCAACTTCGGAATGTTTGAAGCATAAGCAGTCTGTTTCGATTTGAAGGAAAGAAATACATATATAATGAATAATAATTTTGTGTGTCGGTCTTTGAGTAATGAACAACATACAGTTGGAATAGGTATCTTGAATTTTGGTCCTACCTTAGGACTCCTAACCTAATTCTGCCTACTCTAAATAACAAATATTGTAGATAGAATTTAAAAACTAGACAACAATTACACAACCATTGTAATAACACATTTTGTTCTTTCTCCATTGGTTATCACGATTTTCCTTTTACACGTGATTTAACGCTGATGATGAAGATGTCGATTTATGTGATTGTCCACCTGAACCGCCTCCAGTAATTGATGAAGTTGACTGCATAGACTGGGATGGGACCAATCTGACCCGATCTTCAAAAATATTTACAAAAGCATTTAAAATCTTAATCTAATTAAAGTAGGACAGATGTACAGCGTGTTGGTTAAAAACAATTATATGAATTTGAAATCCTACCAAATTACACAAACCATGTAAACTCATTAAGCAACATGCACAATTATACTCGTGCCGAGAAGAAGATTCTTGTCTATACGTGTCTTATTTTTGTTGCGTGATTTCTTTAATTGTTCAAGAAAGTGATTTGGTGATTTTATACAAGAAAAAAGTCTCAACCTTTAGGTTTTATTTCTTTGTTTTTCTCTTTGCGTGAGTAAATAAGCCTTCATAATTCTTTGTTGACTTGGGCCTTTACCACTCTAATAAAAAGTGCCACTTTTAGTCTCTTGACTTGAGCACCTCAAGTAAGTGATGATGAGACTCGACTCGAGACAGCCTGCTTGTTTGAGCAATGAATTAGCTTTTTGTGTAAAGCTATACAAAAAAGCTTATAAAGAAAAGATTCCGACTGGAGTGAGATTGAGAAATAAGCTTGCGGGACTTAAACTTCTTTGTTTGTTCTTTGGAAAAAAGAAATGTACTTTGCGGCATACTATTATTATGGATTACCTTCAGAAATGTAGTTCATAGGATTGAGATTCAATTTATAAGCTAAGTCTTTGAGCTCAACACGAACCCGGTTCAACTCCTGCTCTCTGTGTCGTTTTATACTGGATCTGTGAACAAACTCCGGGTCCGAGTACTTGGCAGCTGTGTCTGGGTTAAAAAATAGAACAAACTCATTTTAAATCATGACCACCAACAACCAATACTCAACACAATCAGCGTGTTTTTGTCACCCGTTAGATTTGCCCATCATGTACATTCAAAAAAGATGAAATAAAACAAAAGTGAAACATTGAAATGATAGAATACGTTAGACATCTTGGTTAAACCAGCATTACCGTTGTGGTGAGGAAAATCGATTAATATTTATTACTACTTTTTAAAAGGATCACACGAAAGGAGGAAAATCAAATTGTCTTTGTGGCAGTTACCTTTCATGTTGTAATGCCGAAAGAAGATGGCTTTGTGTACCTTCACGTTTCGTGAATAATTATTTTGATTTTGATTCTTACACATAAGGACGCAAAAAACCACCAACAACATTAATTGCCAATGGAATGATATTAATGACTCCATGGTAGGGATGACGCTCGTTGTACCGTTAAGCAACTTATCAAGTTTATATTCAACGGGCTTTTATCAA
>VYYJ01000919.1:0-40515 GCA_021029165.1 Cyphoderus albinus
TGGGCACTAAAAATGTACACGCAGAAAATAAAAAGATTCATTTCTTAAGCGTTATCATCACCTCCCTCCTCCAATTTTAGTCTTATCACCGACCAGATGGACCAACATTAAGAAAACCTTATTAAATAAAAAATCGGTATATTTATTTTATCGTATATTTGTGGTCACATGTTCACCGTTTTCTGCTTAAAACAAAATTAGCAGAGATTGAGCTGAGCATTAAATAGTTGGAAAAGACACATGTTGCAATCTATCTATTATTTTTTGTTGTTTTACTTGTAGTTAATAGTGGTATAAAATGGCATTACAATGAAATGAATGAACAAGGAAGATGCATTATTTGTACTTAATTCGTTTCAAATCGTTCCTTTGTCTCTCTGCCATGACATGACAATAGCTCATTCTAAATCTTTTGTGTGTGCGGACAAGTTGAATTGATGGAGGCGGTGGAAAATAACGACGACCGTTTTGTACTTCTGCTATACAGATTTCTGTACTTTATGGTATCTTCATAAATAAAATCTCGAACACGGAGTGGTAAGCTCAGCTATTTTATGCAGAGGGCAGAGATTCTTCTGGGAGTTTGGATACAGCAACTCTCCCATCGTCATCGTCATCGTCATCCTAATCATCAAGAACAATTATTGGCAAGAGTACTATGTGCACCGTTTTTTGCAGAAGCAGCGCTCCTCAAAAAGTCAACTTAGTCAGTCAGTCAGTCAGTAGGTCTGCCCGACTCTCTCTTTCCTTTTTCTTTCTCTTTCTTTAAACATTCCCATTAAACAAAAAAATAATAAATTTTTAAGAGTTGGATCAAAGCGCATCATCATATCAAAGTCGCATTGAGTTTGCTTTGTAGATAGAAGGATTTTTCGGATGTGATGGGAGTGTTTTATTTCATTTGAAATGCGAAGAAAATCTATAAAGAGCTATGGTACTTTTGGTGTGTGCCGGAAATGGGAATGATTTAGGAGAGTTGTTTGTGCTTTTCTCGGGGTATTATGCATACTGACACGCTGTTAATGTTGCTACTTTTTCATTCTGCGAATTCTAGTCAGAGAAAATCGAATAAATAAATATCACGCGTTCACCAAGTGATAGTAAGAGACAAGAGAGTGACGACAAAAGTCTAAAGACATTTTTTGCTCGGTTTGTGGTGGGGTAGAGTAAATATTTGAAAACGAGTTGTCGTCAGTGATTGGGTGATGTGTGAAGTGTTCCAGTTATGACTTGTGGTTTCAACACAAAATTTTGACACACGAACAATGTGCGCGTCAATGAAAAAGAAACAATGAAGAAAAAGTGACAACTATGGTGTCAAAATAAAGTTTACAGGATCTGCGTAATGACATTGGATTCGGTTTTTTGTCAAATTCTCGGTACTCTTTCATGTCCATTAGTTTCTTCTCGAGAGTAGAAATCATTACCGACATTTATCAGAAGTGTACACATATTTTTCCTAATCTTTCTGCTCGTGGCTTCACTTTTGCCCTTCTTCCGTTTCCGATTTTCACCACTTTATTCTACGTCGTTGTTTATTTATTGAGCGAGGAGAGATAAGGAAAAACAAGAAAAGTGCTCCGCGTGTGCGTTTTTCGTTTCATTCACATTCGTAGTTCATTTCCCCTTCTATGTATAGGAAAGAAGAGGCCTTTTGGCAAAGTTGCGATTTTATTTTATTTTCGTGGAGGGTGGATGTTGATAAGCTCTTGCGGAGGAGGAAAGCAAAAAAGAAAAAGTTGTACATATTTAAGTGCTGCGCGAGAACTTATTTACCTTACTATACCTTTCTAATATTTTTCATTCTTTCAAACTCTGCAACGTAGTTTCACTAAAATTATATCATGCACACACACACAAAACATCGCGTTCATTCATAACTGTATTTCTGCTGCGGTGTTGGTAATGGAGTCAGCTCCACTGTCGGTGTCGACTGCGGTTCTCACTCAACCTTTGCATTTGAAAATTCTTGTTCGCACTTGGGGAAAATGGCTTTGGCTTGCATTACAAGCGCATAAAATATTGTTATGAGTCTTCATATGACAGACGAAATGGAGTTTTTCTCCATGAAAAGTACAAAAGCTTAATATTCTTTTTATCCAAAGCCAGAACGTAGATCTAGTAACTTTTTAAGACAATAAAATATGTTTGAATTCTGCCCATATTATTGTACGTCAGCGGGCTTATCAGAAAAAGGAAGCTCCATTTCCACTTTGACTTTGGCTCGCTGGAGAAAACGCTTGAAAGCTGGTGAAAGTGAAAGATTTCATTTTCCGTTTTGACGTTGGTGAGTGCCGAGCTGAGTCACTCGCCATTGGCACTTTTTCAGCTTCCATGTAAATGCAAAGATGAGTTATTTAATGCCACAGAGCTAATATTACTTACGAAAAATGTGTTGAGAGAAGCGACTTTTGTCAATTTGTGAGTGCTGTGCTGAGCATGTTTCTTTGTTACAGAGAATTAAGCCGATAACGAACGAAGCTGGCTTCGTTAGAGTAAATGGAGCAGTATCGTGTTAAATCTCAACTGAGGTAATTATGCAGGGAGGTAATTAGCTGTAATTAAGTAAGCAGAACATGTACATTTTGACAGTGGAGCCATCTACTAATTAATTAAATTAAATTGTTAGTTTCATGTGTCACGTCATGTCTAACTATTATCATCGTGAAACTGTACACACACACTCCCACTGAACTTGTCAAGTGTCGAGTAGGCAGCTGTGCGCATGTAGTAAAGTAAAAGCAAAATGGAGCATGTACATACTCAATATTAAGATAATATCACTGTTTTTACTGGCCTCTCTTTGTGTGTTTACATTTGATCTTATTTTCAACTTCAACTGCGTTGTTATTTTCATATTCATTATTATTGTTTTCCATTATTACATTAAGTGGCGTACATTGCGGATCGCATCGGCATCTTTTCACTAATGAACTTTTCCGCTTGCGGCACGACCAAAATATACCCAATGAAATGAAACTGTTGACATAAAATGAAATTGGCGAAGCCGAACAACGCAACAGATCGAAGTGAGCCAACACTTTAGTTGCAGGAGCTAACGTCATCATCATCATCGTGAACCTTTATACTAAAGCTGTTTGTGTTTTGAAATGCCACAAGGCATTAATAAAATGGCATAAAGCTCTGCTCACCCATGCAAAAATTCGATGGAGCAGCGCACACTTTACTTTCTCCATCTTATTTTCTCCCATTTCATTTCACTTCATTTAAAATTTTGAGCTGAGCTCGTCAAAAAAGAAACTTTTCCCTTTTTCTGCTCCGCTGGCACAAGAAAAGGAAGATCAAACAAGAACCGTTGTAGTAGTAATGTAATGTGAGAGAGATTATGTCTCGCCACTGTGCTGTGAGAAAAAATAAATGTTATCTATTTAGAGAAAATGATAGGCAATTTAACTTTTTCTTTTTCCTATAGAGAGTGAGAAAATTTTCCTCTCTATTGTCAGGGCTTCCCTCTAGACTATGAATGTAGACCATGACATAGAGATAGAGAAGCTTTTATCAATGAGTTGGAGATGCAGCACAGTTGGAAAAACAGACACAATTTACATAATACAGTCCGCTTCCAGTTTTGAAGCCATCTTGAGGAGAAAATTATCTTTTTCTTTCCTTTCTTCTCCTCAATTCAACTCAACTATTTTTTATATCATCCCCTTGCCCAGCAGCAACAATAAAAAATAGCTTCTTGCCATCATCATCTTGTCTTCCACGCAAAATATCTTCTTTGTATGTTTCACTGTCGCTTCGACTGCTGCTCCCTCCACTCCGTTGCATTCTATTTTTCCCTACCTCCACGCAAAAAATGCATGAACAAAGTTTCCATCTTGCCCTTGTCTTTAAGGCATCTTTTCACAAGACGAGAAAACATAACATGAACACATGTTTCTTTTACAAGATGAGGACACGCTTCTGTGCCTTCGTTAGTTAAAAACCCCTCTTGCTAAATGCACAACTCAGGTTATCTCGACACAGACCTACTGGTACAGTTCTGTACAAAACGCCGATGTGTAAAACGACATAAACTCTTGTTCACTTCATTACATTTCATTTCATGTGCACCTTAAAATAATATGAATTTCAATTTTATTCTACATTCCACAACTTTTGAGCATGTGCGTAGCTATGTCCATTAAATAAACACATCTGGTTTTAATAGGGGGAATAAATTTGCAGAGGAGAAATATGCGTGACCTTCCACTCCACAATTTCAGGGTCTTTTGTCACAAAGATTTATGGTGAATGTAGCGAGATACAGTTGTATGTTGTGGTTATTCAAGTGGAAAGAATGCGCTCCTGAGGTCAGGGTGGGTAGAAGAGAGAGTTGAAAGGGTTGCCAGTAGACATAACATGCTAGGGGCGAGCAATTAATTTTTATTTTATGTATCTTTCTACATACATACATATAATCCATGTGTAGCCGCAAAAAAGTATAACAAAGCAAAACGATGGCTGGATTAAGTTTAGTAATTAGATAGATAGAGAGGAAAGAAGAGGATTTTGATTCATTCTTCTTCATTTTATTATCTACTCGTCGTACGTATCCATTCCTAACAGAAGTGCAATAAAGCCTAGATTCATGGCCCATTTAGTCTGCAAAACGGTCAGATTATGGAAAACCTACTTTTCCTCTCACCAAGAATTTTCTTCAATTGCCTCCTCCATCCTCAAAGGCAGATGAAAACGGCTGGTACACTACTTTCTTTGTTTTCTTTACTTTTTTTGCAGCGTAACCCTGAGTCTGAATGTCTGGCAATGCATGTGTAATCTTCATAAATATTTAGGCTAAACTCTAAATAAAAAGGTTCCAAGCTCCAGCTTAATTTCCATAAACTGCCCGTATTCCATTAATATCCTTGTTCTTGTTCCCATCTGCTCGGCTTTTCAAAGAATAAAGGGAAAAGAAAGAACAAAGGAAAAAAGATTTTCCATGAAAGTTAAATCCGCCAAAACAGGCGTCAGCTTTTCCTCCCTGTTTCTTGTTGTTTCTTCTTTGTTCAAGGTTTATTATTTTTATTTTATCTTCTATCCTATGAACTAGAGAAACGTCATGCTCTCCTCTGGTATTATTTTTAACTAATACGCAAAAAAACTGGATAAAACAGGGAAGAAGATAAATTTTCACTTTCTCCATTTATTCCAGCAAAAATTTCTTTTATACTTCGACGGATGAAAGCAGAGTGAAAAGTATTTATTTAGGTGATCTTTTCTCTAAACCGTTTTCTCTAGCCAAATCTAAAAATCTTTCGACCGTTATTTTTTCAAAGATATCACATCACATTTATTGCTTTTTTGGCTGTTTTATCCAAATCCAATGATTTGTGTGCGTGTGTTTGGAGACACTCTGGAGAAATTTTGTCTCAACTCTTTCCAGCTCAGACAAAATCCTCTTCCCTGTTGACTACTTTACGACTTTTCTTGTTTAAAAAGCAGTAGCATGAAAAATGTTAGAAGTGAGACAACAAAATATCGGAGTAAACGACTCTATTTTTCCGTTGGACAGCTACAGCAAACGTAAAAATGAACGATCTATTGTTTCTCTTTGAAGGGAAGAATAACGGGTGCTCTTTAGGGGAAAATGGAGATAGCAACTCCAACTCGAAAAGTTACAGCTACGGGCCACTCTGACTATACTATTATTTGAATCTCATGAATGATCATCTTGACTAGATGATGGTAGTAATGATGATGTTAGTACTGTTATTGTTATTACTATTGCTACAATGATCAAGATAGTATGTATCATATCACACGATTCACTGCAGTGCTAACAATTTTTGGAGCAAATGGAAAATGTCCTGTAGAGGCCTAGTCCTGAATGAAACAAAAAAGAGAGCCGTGAAGGATTTCTTTTTTATTTTATTGTTTTTTCTCCTATCGCTTGTCCCACTGCCACGAGGGAAAGGAAAAGTTTCATTTCATTTTCGTTCTTTTCTTGGGGGATGGAAAAATACAGGAGATAAATGAATACTTACAAGAAAGGAGTAGAGCAGCAATCATATCGGTCGTGCTCGAACTCACAGTCATCTGAGTCGTCACCATAAAAAAGGAAAAGACTTTGCTTTTTTGCTTGGCTCATGGTCACTTCACTACTTTCTCATATTTATCGCGATTTATCTGTGATTTTTTTAGACCAAGAGGGAAAGGAAATGAATGTGATATATGACAAGTGACATATTGACATTTTATTAAGGGAATCGGAGTAAAAAGCGGACTAAAAGCAAAAGTGAGGAGGAGGAAACAAAAGAAAAGAGAAAGTTTTTTTTTTGCTGTTTCGCTGCATTGCGTACTGGTACATTGTTAATATCTATACTATAACATACAGATTTGTCAACTTTGGGGCAATATTATATTTGTACTAGCTGTGTCCATAATGTTGATAAGTGATATTTTATTTTATCCAGTTTCAGTTTTTCGTGGAAATGGATGCTTTGGCTTTCTGCACATTTTTCATGAAGCTTACATGATCGACAGGCATTTCTCTTTTTTCGCGAATATGTTATCCACGCTCTGATTACCAATCTGAGAGAAATCTTTCCAAAAATGACGATGGGTGTCGTGACCGTCGAATGTCAGTCACTCGTCATGTCATCATCGTCATCCTTTTCTAAGGTCGTTTAGGTGGTTGGGATATTGAGTCGATAAAATAAAAACTAACGGCACATGAATAATTTTTATCTTATGCAAATCAGGTGGAAACACTTTTTCACCCTGATCTGAAATGAGAAGCAAAAATACTGCTCGTGGTCGCTGTTTATCGCCTTTGTAATACAGACCGGGTTAAACCAGAAAAGGTGATTTATGACAGACCATAAAAATCCAAAGCAAATAAATTCAAACAGACAGAGTCAGATCAGAGATTACTTTTGAAGTTTGTATTTTTCTCTCCTGACTACTCCATCACACAGAAAGATTCTGTGGGGTTTTCTATTTACTTCCTTAAATGAAAACTATAAATAAAGAGAAACAGGTATTAGTAGGGTGATGTACGTATTTGACCTGGAAGAGAAACAGACCATACCAAAAATTCCTGTTCGCATCTTCACCTTTTTTACTTCTAAAGGTGATCTGGCAAAACTCGTGAACGTGTGTGCGTGTGGAATGTAAAGCAATAATATGCAATTCAATGTGAAGCAGCTCCGTATGGCCATAATCTTGATAGTGACCACATCACCACACCAAACACATTTGCGAAATCCATTAAATTAGACGCGTTAGTTGGAAAATAATCACAAGGCACGATAGAAAAATAATCAGACCTGGGGCATATAAACAGAAGCAGGCCTTTCTTTAAAAGCATTTTTGTCTCCGAAGCCAGAGCAGAGTGACTGGACTAATCTAATACTCAAAGTGGATCATATTCATAACATTTTTTATCAATTCGGCTAATCTCGTTTCTTTAATGGTATTGCATTGCAATCCATCCCTGTACCAAAACTAACTAACGACCAATGGTGACACAGAAAAAAATACTAGTGTGTTGTGTGGCGGTGATGGCGTTGGGTTTCTTTTTCTCTCAGTATGTATAATAAAAGTAATCATCCAGTACGAAAAAGGAACAGTCGGGTGTCAGTAAAGGTATAATAAAGATTTTTAATATATCCCCACGAGTCATACGAAAAGGTCATTCCATAGATCAATAAACGTGTAATGTAAAACCTAACCTGCTGATGAGAATATTACGGCGACGACATCCAACGTAGAAAACGGGTTAGCTTACAGAGCACTTAGTCAATGTGTCCACCTATCCTTCCATCTAAAGGTATAAAATAAAATCCACATCACCATTATTAGCTCGCGAGATGATAATGATAATGGCGATGTTGATGTTGATGACAATGGCAAAAAATACATGTCATGTGGCAAGGCAATTAGTAGCGGAGAGAAGGGAATAAAATAACTTTCCTTTATACTGCATAATCATATATTTGACTATAAAAGTGTGAAGGTGAAGAGAGGCGGTGGTAGCGTGAGACCTGAGATGGTATTTGTTATGTAAGACAGATTCCATTATTCGAGTCAAAGTGAAGCCCGGCTTGCGTTACTTACTCCATCTCAGTCTGCGTTTTGATTTTCACTCTATGAGAATTCGGGTAATAGAATATGTCCATTCTATATTTGAAGAAGGTATAAAAGTGGGAGAGTGGAGCAATGGAAGAATCATGTGTTTTCATGCTGTGGTGGCCGACATTGATGATAACTTGATGATGATCATGATCATGATCATATCCATATCATCTAGCGATTCCAGCAGCGATGTGATGACTATGATCATGAAAAGAGCAAAGGAGAAATTTCATGTGCCACTCTCCAACTTTCGAGAAGTGGATGCATACAAAGCGAAGCGTGGCATACTGCAGTTCGGTTAGTAGTAAGTAGTTAGTTCATATGTAGAAGTGGCCATATCTTTTATATGTGCTTTTATGAGAAAGGGAAAAGAGCGACTTTCTTTCCTCAGTGGCTTGCAGTCAGTCACTTTTTTGGACCTGGATTGTATCCATGCTTCGTTTTTCTTTATTCGCCAGCGAGGCTCCAGAAACAGGCTTGCACAACATTACATTGTCAAAAAGTCGCTCACTCTACTTTTTGATATTCTTTTTTTTGCCAATACAGAAAAAGAAACTTTTCTTCTGAATAAGCAATTTCTTTGTTCTTGCAAAAAATCTTTTCGTCTTTCTGAAAGTGATTTTTTTATACGCATTTGTAGTTCTAGTTTAGAAGTATTCTTGATTGCTCCCGTTCTTGACAAAAGATTGCGAAAAGAAGTTTCCGTGTGTGTGAGCATATTTGGTTAAGTGTTACGATCACGGTGCCGGGCCGGTGGTGGAATGGAGCCCTTGCTTTCCTTAGCCCGGTGTCGACACAGATAAAGGCTCTTCGGACTGAATTAGCGGTGAGTTCTCGTTTCTCTCACACTTCGCACACTCTTTCCAATTTAATTATATACGTAGGCACATACACCTATCTCTATACTATGTGTAATAAATGTAACAATGTGAAAAGTTTTCTTGGAGAGCAGCCGACACTTATTACATTAGTGGAGGTGGATTGAATTGAGTGCTCCACTCAAGCGGAACAAATCTGGAAAGTGAATGCACGTTGTTAGCCTTGATATTCACTGTCATTATTATTATTATTATTACACTTTTCCTCTCATCTCAACTTTTTTGTCTCTGAAATACCTTTGCCACTTTTCTACTTTTTTGTCTCGTCTTTCATTAAAATACAAAAGCTGGAAGTCGTGTCATTATCGTTTGGCACACTGCTAGGCTTATGGTTATGAATGAAATTTTCGAAACCTTTACGGGTTATTTTTCGCATACGGTGTAACACTCTGTTCATTGTAGTACTGGTTCATGATTTTTCTGCAGAGATGTGCGAGTAATGCTAGTAATGGGATGAAACATCTAAAAAGGATCAGAATGCCCCGTTATCTGTCACATGTTGGAACAAAGCCGACATGTGGCCAGAACTCTTCGCTTTTTCTTTATTACTAATGCTAGTGGAGAACGCTTATGCAAAATTCCAAAATAAAACTCAATTTCAATTCAAGCAATTTACCTTTCTTGAACTGAATATTTTACCCTCTTCACATGGCCTTGCTAATTTGGTTAGATGAACTGGTAAGAAAAATACTTTAAATTCGGCTGCAGCTTCGTGTAAAATAATATGTTTCTCATAAATGTCCGTATTTGGCGTTTTTCTAAATGCTTCTTTTCTGGATTACACGGCGAAGTAAACCTGAATTTCTTCAGTGTTTGTCACGTGTGGGTGCAAAATTCCTAGTTGTACATTAAGAGAACTTCGTACATAACTACCCAAAAGTTTTGATCCGGTTGTGTACTACAGCTAAGTCGCCTCGTTATGCAACAAAACAAATAAAACAGCAAAATTCAATTCTAAACTTGTCGGGAAAGGTAGAGGTCTCAGCAAGGGATGTTGCAATGATTTCATTTGTCTTTCATTTTCATGACACAAGAATAGACTTCAAAAATCATAACTCTAAAATTAATGTCCCATCGAAAAAGACCATTCATTATTTCTTACGACACTCCCGAAATCGTTAAATTCTATTTCCATCCGCTAGGTCAGATTCATCTCGGTAGTAGTGATGTAATTTGTTTGTTCGTCGTTGCTGTGCCGTGGGTCATCATCTCACGAATTAATACAATGAGATTAATGTAATGTGTAGGGTGGACTCCCTGCCCCTGTCCGAAATTTTACAGCATCCAAGACATTGTAAGAGTAACAATTGTTCTGCTGAATGTGTGTGGTCTGGTCTATGGGGTGAGTGATTATGATTATGAGTAATTTATTCAGCATCATTAAACCCCATGATATCAATATCAATACACAATCCTCTTTTTTATAATAATCACTGCACATCAAAGTCCAAAAGTTGGTGAGTAGGCAGAGGCAAGTTCACTGGTCGTTTATATGCCACTGCTGGAACATTTGTGACTTGGAAACTTTCTGTCTTTCATATCCAAAACGTATTATCATTTTTAGTGAGGTTCAACATCATTTGTAAAGAAGAGCAAAAATGAAGTGGGCACTGGACAGTGCACTTCAGTACAGAAAGGAATATAACTTTACTTGTATCTTTGGGATATTCTTTTGTGAATGAGAGTCTGACCGAATTTGTGAAGAAGAGAGCAAAAATGAAGTGGGCACTGGACAGTGCACTTCAGTACAGAAAGGAATATAACTTTACTTGTATCTTTGGGATATTCTTTTGTGAATGAGAGTCTGACCGAGGTCCGAGGAGTGTTGTGCGCTGGCATGATAAAAAAGAGTAACATTCTACAAAAGACATTACATTACTATAATAAAGTCAAATAAGAGAACAGAGTCGTGCAACAACAATAATATAATGGACCATTATCGTCGTTATTCTCTTGGAAGTTGGAACTGCTCTTGTCTTCGCACGTTCTCCTTGTTGCTTGTTTTGGTCAATCTCATTAGTACACTCATTTTGTGGTCGTGTCGTTTGTTACTTCTCGGCGAAAGACCAACTTGTTCTTTTTTTCTGATATGGGTCAATACTAGTAATAGTAATTAACAATCTTCTGGAAGTTCTCCAAAAATCCTGTAAAAACGTCACTCCACATTAATAATGAAAGAAAACATGAAAGCAGCGTGTGCCTGGACCTGTTCTATGTGGACTCTGGGTTTATGTAGTCTTTTCCCTCCGTCACTTTTTATAGCATAAGTTAAGTGTAATTTGTGGTTTGCCCATTCAGTTTTCGTTTTGTTGTGAGAATCGTCGTGGTTGTCATTTCCTGTGTAGCATTAAAAGAGAGGCGAGTGGCGAAGTTGGACTGCATCCAGTTTTCCATTAGTCATTTTCATTTATTATTATTACTACTTGGTGCAATCATGCATTGACTTGACAGGTGTGGACAAATGCTTCTTCTTGCTCCCTGGCTCTCTTCTGGAAAATCAATTGGAATCGTAAAATTATAAAAAAAATCCTTATCAAGATAAGGCTAGACGGGAAATTAAAGGAAGGAGGATGGGGAAGCAGTAAAACTGTCACCATTCGTTTTCACGATTCGCCAGGCGAAGATGGAAACTTTGCTTAGAGATACTTTCTGTAGTAGGTAAAAGCTTCTGCTTAGTCAGGTACAAGGGCATTTCCCCCAAAAGAGAATAATTTTATTACCTTATCATTATCATCACCAACAGTACCAACAACGCTTGTCCCTGGGGAGAGGGAGGGAATGAAAAGGACAGTTTTCTCGAGGTTGTGGAGGAGTCAGGGAAAAAACAGTTTGTCAAGTGATTTATTACACTTTTCGCACATTTTTACACACACGTAACATAACGCGCGGAGAAGAGAAAAGTTTGTGTGATTTTTACTTCTCTCGTCTTCGCACGTTTCGGGGAAACTTCTCTCTCCCCAAAAGAAGTTTCTTATTACAACCCTCCAACCCAACCGAGCCTAGCCAACAAACCGAATCCAACAATAACAAATAACAATAAGTGACAATTTTTGGAACAGAGTCTGAAAATTTCCCAATGTCAACATAGTACCTAAATTTGGAAACGCAGCCAAGTGCAATTTATCTTTATATAAACTAATAAAAGATTGAAAATCGATTTGGATGTCGATTTGCGGGAGCAAATCAAAAGTTATACAAAGAAAAGAACTCCAACTATCCAGACACCACACGGAGTTTCTTTCTTGACTCTTGCAGTTTCTATTTGTCCATTCATCATTTACTGATATTATTACACAGATCAGTATTAATTTCGTGTTATTACTGGCGAGTCCCCTCCGACAAAATTCTTGTCTCCAATATTTGGCTTTTGCCATTCGATGATTGAAAGAGTGGAGGCTCATGGGGGTCGACGTGGTAGCAGAGCGTACGGAAGATACGCTACAGTGGAGATTGGCAACTACAACCGCGACAATAGTTTATCCGCTCCGCCGACTAACAATCTCCATCAGCTAGGTTATCATCATCACAGCACCAGAAACAGTAGAGATCATCCTTGTCCAGTGACTCTTGGTTTTGACACGAGTCTCGTCCCGTGGCCTGAGTTAAAATATTCCTGTGTTCGAGTACTAGAGCTCTACTGCAAAGTTTTCGATCAACAGGAACTCTACGAACTCATTGTTCGGTAGTTTTCAAAAATTACTTCGACCTGTTTATGCTGCGCTGCAAACTGTCACTTGTCAAGAACCGCAGATCAGCGCAAAGGTTGGAAATCAATGTTTATGGCTCGTAATTCTTGAATTGTTTTACAGGAAAACGTGTAAAAACTGTAAGTGTCCCAGAGATGCCCACGATCTTTTTCACGATGAGTGGATCACGGTGCGTCAAAACTTGGGCTTGAACTGCGAGACGGACCCGGTTCAAAGGTTGACATTTCCACGGTCGTATCCCATTACCCCAAAAGGGTTCAAGTGGGCGCCACCGAATCTCACTTCTGATCAGGTATCAAGATTCATTGGCTGGTGACAGTAAAACACTTAACAAAAGAATTGCGTAATTAAGTACCTAATAAAATTTAATCTGTTTTGTAGGTAGAGATATTTTACAAAGACTTTCATCCCGATAAAGTTCCAAGAACTGGTACCATTGGAGAGCAGTATCGGGATAGACAACTGTCACATCAAATTCCCAAGCAGGTTAATAAACTTGTTATCAATCATAATTAGTATACGATTAATAAATTTGCGATATATCTATAATATTATAAGTTTATCAATTTATAAGTTTTTCTATTTATGTATGTTAATAGGACTTGGCATTGGCCTACTGCAAACACGTCACAACTGAGGAGCATTCCAGTTACGAAGGGTTTGTCGAAGCACGCAATGAGGTTGCCCTTGATGTTGGCTTTGTCTCACCCGTAGTCATTCCAGGCAGTGTAAGTCCATACAAAATGGTCGTTAATTTAAAAAGACAGAAAAATAATAAAAAATATTAATAGTAAACAATATTGTATAAACTACCTAGGCTTGCCCGACATGTGGAAACACAATTCCAGGTTAGCACGTATTTTATTTATTTCTCCATACAATCTAATTAATACGCTACAATGCTTCGGCATAGTGGTAACGTATCTGTGCATAGGACTAAACATCAATCAACTATTATTACTTATTCGAAACTTATGCGTTTTTTTAAAGAAGAAAATTGAGACATGACATTATATATTTCATGGATCGAAACAAAATATGTTCAAACTCGGTGTTATGATATATTCAAATTAAGGAAATTTAACATTAATGATGAATGTGTTGTCGGGTTGGAATATTCCAGTGGGTCAACTCGCAGTATTCGCACCCAAAGTTGATGATAGTGCCTGCTGGCACCCGAGTTGCTTCACCTGCAGCTACTGTAACGAGCACCTTGTCGACTTAATTTTTTGGTGAGAAATTTTTGAAAATATTTGTAGCTATGTATTGATTGCACCTTCGGCTAATATGTGAATATAAATTGACGAAAAATACGTTAATGTATCATTTGACTTGTTTTGTATGTGCAGTAAATACAAAGGAACCGATTTATACTGTGAGCGCCACTATGCTGACAAAATGAAGCGCCGCTGCGCTGGTTGTGATGAGGTTAGTTTAACTTACACCAAATTTCAGTAGTCGCTTTCCATGCAGCTTTCTAAATGCACTATTTAATAAGAAATATTCCATGAACAGTTCCTTTGTACAACTTCGTTTCGCTTTGCTATTTTCCGAGCGCTCTCTCGGTGCACTCCAAGAAGATACTCGAAGAAGGAGAAATAGTTCCAATATTTGAATACGGCTGTTTCCTCCTAGAGATCGCTCCACTCGCTTCCGAACTTGTGTTCGAAAAACTTTCCACTGCGTCAGCCTAGCTTGCGTCATCGTTGTGTTGGATCAACAAATGTCTTTTTTGAAACAAAAGCAGAAAAATTCTAAACTCTTGTTCACCATGTTTATTTAACTTGTCTTAAATTTCCTCCTGATTTACAATTTCAAGATTTCATTTGGTTTCGTCTCGGCTAATGTCCATCTCCAACTATTGGAGAACAACGACTGCAACATTCTAGCAGCAGCGCAGTCAGGCATATGGACGGACTGACTCCATTTTTTCATCTTTTCTGTTTAAATTTCTCCAACTGCAACAGCATAGCCATTAAATCAAAAGCCATAAATAAAACTGGGACATATACACATGTGTAAATCTGCCATCAACGCCTTAATCTCATCATCAGGTCATCGTCATTTTACACTCATCTTGTCGTCTCATCTATTCCATTCTTCTAAAGAAAACTCAGATTTTCGCAAATATGATAAATATTCCAAATACTTTTTCTCTTCAAAAGTCACTTTATTTTCTTTGAGCATTTTAAAGTTCATTTAGTATCTCCACTGAAATGCTTAAATTAAAGCACTTTAATTTACATTCCATATTTCAATATTAGTAAATAAAATAATTTATAAATATGAAAAAAAAATGAAAAAACACAAAATGATTTTCAAGAAATTGGTATTTAGAGCAGCTGAAAAATTACGGCGGTGGAATGAGCGAGCTAAATGATATTAAAAATATCTTGATTTACAAAAAATAGAAGTCTTTTCACTCCACCCGCTACTAAAAATAACGTCCCATATCTGTCCAAATTATTGAGAGTCCCGTTTCCATTTTTATTTTCGGTATGCTCTTGTAATGGTGGCGGTGGTGTTACGTTATGTTGATGTTGCTGTTGATGCGACGATGATGATAGTGCGGGGGAAATACATTTTCACAACTAATATTACACACATAATAAGTGCTAATAATATCGGAAGGGGCTACAGTTGAGAAAGAATGTTCCATGTTGCATTTGCAATACTTATGTTGGAAACAAACTTTATACTTAAACTAAAAGAGTTGCTGAGCAAGGAAGGAAAACGCCACTTGAGGGAGTTTGGCAATGGCAGATCACTTTTTGGAGGAAAGGAAACAGTTGAGTTGTGTTGATGTCCATAGCACTTTGTGGAAGCAGTCAACTATTCGTAACTGCACTATTTTCACGGGGAAGTAGAGAGAACCGCCCACTGAGATTACAATATTTTGTAAAAATCCATTTCACAGATAGATAATAATGATGCTAATGGAAATGGAATGCATATGCTTGTTATTTCCTGTTAAACAAGCTAAAGTTTCTCTGTTTTTCTCTTGTTCTTGTCTGCAGTTGTGGTCCACATGCACACGAAGAGAAAGAGTGGATCAGGTTAGCGTGTCATTTGCATGAGATGAAAAAAAAATATTACACGAGGCGGAGGCATCTCCTCCAATTTTAAAGGCAATTACAAATAATTATTTTCAATTTATTAAAATTCGTAAATGGCACTGTAGGATGCATGATGCATGTTAGTTTTTTCAGATAAGATGAGCTGACTCATATTTATTATTGGACATTATTACATTCATTGGATTGTATTGGATTTTGCCACAGTGGAGCGTTTGTGCAAGGGGGTTTTAAACAACTTTCTTCTCCTGTCAAGTTGTACCTACGCCACGTCGCTCCTCTGTGTATGCTTTACATGTGTCCCTGTGACAGAAATAAATCTCGAGCTTAATGTTGCTTAATAATAAATGGGCATTTTTTATTCACGAGTAGGAAAGAAGTAGACGTTCCATTTAGCTAATCTAGCCTCTTTCTTAAATAGCCATAAAGGCTAAACGAGACTCGTTTTTAGTTTTAGTGTTCTTGGCACTAAATATCCACTACTTCACTTCTTTTCTTCCATTTAACCCCATTTATAATAATTTACGTTTGAGTTATGGTGAGCGTAAATTACCAAAGGAAAATAGTCTACTCTTACACGCCACTAAATTACCTCCGATTTAAAACCGAGTTTTAAACTTTGCAGCTGGTCTTCCAAGAAAACGTTGTGTTGTTTTATGTTGTGGCAAATACGTGACACTTTGAGATAAAATTATTTTACTTTCACTTTTCACTTTGAAAAACTAGAGTCACGTGCTGGCGGGTGGAACGCTGCTTTGGTTTCTACTTATCTCTCCTAAAAGATGAGTGTAATCAAATGATCCATCATCAACCCCTTAATTAACGAGTCCTCTCCAATAATGACTTTTTAATAGTTTTGTTTGTCTTTCCATAACCCAACAACGATTGTTTATTTTTTCTCAGAGAAGGACTCGGAAGAGTGAAACGAAAACAACAGAACAAAAGTAATTAAAACATACGAAAAGAAACATTGGAATCTTTTCAGTTTCACAGAAAGCAGCAATCGTAACCGTTTCTGCTGAGATGTGACTAAAGTACAAGATGTTAAAATGCGCCATCCATCTTTCACCAAGAAGGAATTCAAAACAACACAAATTATTTCACTCGATTTTCTTTTCTCACAGCTCCGCTCCTTAACTTACTTCACTCTAAATGTTTGCATGACTCTTTTCAGTTCAGCAGTTACATTTACACCCGCTGCTTCAAATATATTCGTCTTTATCCTATGCATACTGAGAAAGATGGGAGGGAGGAAAAAATTGTGACAGGAAAAGAAATGATTGCTATTATTTTTATCAGAGAAAAATAATCACGAAAAGTTTCTTCTCTTCTCTATGTGTAACTGATCTCATTTTGCTTCCTTGCTGGAATCATCTCATCACCATCAGTGTTCATGTTCCTGTTCTCATTATCTGTCTATCTGTAACACTGTCATTGTCATTTTATAAACGTTTTGTCACCTCATGTAAATACTTATTCAGAAGCCAAATTCCTTTCCGTAATTCCTTTAATAGTGAAAAGTCCCACTTTTTAAATGTGGTGGTCGCATGGGGTCTGATTCAGTGTCTTATTATACTGCCCACTTCCCCTGCCTATTTTACAAGTGCATAACGTGGTGATTTAAAGTTGTTGGCATTGTATTAGGTAATTTTCTTCGGAATTAGGTAAGCTATTCGGACAAATTTACTATTGCGTAAGAATTTTGTATTTTACGTTGGTTAGTGAGTGCCGGAGTGACAGTGTGAAAGTAAGATGCATACCAATTTGGTCGTCAGCGTGTTTCATTTCATCTCCTTCCTTTTAGTGTAATTTTGATGAAGTCACGACTGCGAGGAGAATGTATTTTCCTGATGACGGTTCCGGAAATAGAATCTCTACAAAATATTATGCAATGTGATGTTATAATATTTGTTTAACACGAGCAAGAGCATGTTTCTTCAGGAGGAGGAGGAAAGGTTCGAAGAGCACAAGAGCAGGAAAAAGCAATATCGATATATACTTTGTATTACACGGAAAAGCATTCTCCACACGCACGCGACCCTTTTTTCCCTTGCTGCTTCTTGTCTTACACAAATGCACAACTTTGCACACGGCCCAAACTAATTTTTTCTTCGCTCACTCCACTCCCTTTTCCCCCACCCCAGTGTAAATATAGCTTGAATTTTATTGGGTTCATTTCCTCTCAAACAAACACTGAACTCATCTCAAGAAATTGAGAAAAAAGTATACAGAGCAGTGTGTATGCACACACCATGAAAATCTGACACGAAAAATCAAACGATTTTTTCGGGACTGTTGACGTTGTCGTTGCATCTTTTTTGCGCACACGCAACGCAATAGAAATTGAAGAAGTGGTGGCTTTACATTCACATTATCCTCTCCCGAATATTACTTCATCCATAAAGACCAGCATATAAAACTTGGAAAAATCTGGCTCATGGTTAAAATATTGCACACCATGGAAAGATATGAAGATGCCGTTTTGATAGTTCAAGTGTACTTTTTCACGAGAATTTATCATCTTGATGCTGAATGGAAACGATAGAAGCCACCGAAAATCCATACCATCCGACTGCCGAGTATTTTAGAAGGGGCTGAATATTCCGTCAATTAAATTGACGAGAATGATATGGCGTTTCTGTTTCGCTCCGTCAATTCACGGCGTATCTCCCGACACTGAAAAATATTTCTCATGGTGGTGACGTTGTGTGCATCTTGTCGAGATTGATCACACTTTGAAATATTGCAGAAATATGGTACCGGGTAAGAAGCTGTAAAAACGTTTCCGTTCGCAAATAGCATGCATAGCTAAAAATCCTGCTCTTTGAAAAAACTGAAAACCCAATGCGTCTGCTACGTTTCGTCAAGTGCTATGCTTTGCTTATGCTTTCTTTTTGGTGGATGAATGAATTAGAAATAAAAAACACGACGATGACGAAGTACATGAATGTGCTAATTACGTCTTTGCGTATTAGCAGTATAATCTCTTAAGGTTAATTATTGCTTCATGTGATATTATGGTACAACGCTACGCTGAAATAAAATTCATTGCCGTCTGATCCAGTAGAAAGCAGAGGAGAAAATAAGAAAAATGAAGAGAAGACAGAATGAAAAAAGAGGAATTTGAAAAGTTACGAATTATTTAGATTAATTTAAATTCTCTTTTTGTCTTAATGGCATTTTTCACTCGAATAATTATTCTTCAAACGACACTGTTAATGATTATGCACTTATAATAATAACAAATAACCGTAAGTGACAATGCCACCCTTGAATCTTTGTTTTCATAGTTTTAGTCTTATTGGAGCGGTACGGATGTTGGCAAAGGTCAAAATCATCAAAGCTTGTCACATTTTATTGTTATGCTCCGGTTATTCATTATGCTAGCGGAAAATGAAGGAAAAAAGAGGACGATGTTCGATACGAAGCTCGTCATTATCGACTCAGGGCTTTTTAGCTAATTGAAAGAAAAACAAAAAGGGAGATATTTCCTCAGAAAAGTACATATGTTCGAGTTAACTGCTGTCTTGTTATCATCATTCATATTTCCAAAGATCATCTCGAAAAAATGTAATACTAATATTTTAGTTTGTTTGTTCCATACCCCATTATTCTATCGTTGGGGTGGCTATATAGAACATGATATTTGTTTATAGTGGAGTGGAGTCTAGTGGAGCAAATAAGTGATCAGAAAGAGAAGAGACGATTGACGTACCCCGATCCATACATTAATGATAACTAGTGAGTTAGGTACTTACGTGATTATTACCATACAGCTGTCAGTCAAACGAGAATCTTTTTCACTGACAGGAAAGTCTTGCTCCCATTTTATATGCCGAGAAGACTGAAAAAGAACAGATTCAGGAGAATGACGACGACCTTGACTTTTCTTCAAAATGTGGATTTGTAGCACAGAAACCTAACCTGGTTCCTTCCTAGTACAACTCATTTAGCTATACTGAAGGAACAAGAAGAAAATTTAATTGTATTTGGAGGCAAGTCGCAGGCAGACATCGCATCGCGGCTTTATCAAAAGGGTGAATGCATATTACGTAACAGTCGGAAAAATTCGGAGTAAATGGATTACAAAATAGATTTTTCGCACGGCAAATAAAATGGAGAAATGAAAATAATCAAATGACGAAAGATGCTTTGAGTTTGGAAATGAACCGTGTTCAACGCTACAATATACTAACATACTCAATATTTAGGTATGTTCACAGCTTACAAATACAGAGTTTACTGCTGGCGCAGAAATATAATAGAGATTTTTTGTTTTCTTTGAGGATGTGCGATAAACATGACATGGAGAGTGAGCTAGTTAGCTGCTGGCTGAACAAAAACAATTGCGCCTCTCTTCTTTTCTTCTCTTATCGCATTTGGTTCCGAGAAAAGAAATTAGAAGCTGTGATTGTGCGCCTCCAACAATCTTCCTCTGATGAATGTAACACATGCAAATAATATTTTAAAGCAAAGTGACCATTTTGTTAGTCAGCAGAGATCAAAAACAAAAAGCGCCTTTGTCATAATGAATGTTCCTGGTATAATAAAAATCACAAAAGAAGAACAAGAGTTTCCATTTTACTTTTTGAGGACAACAACTACCAAAACTTTATAGATCATTTTCCACGTGCTTTCTTTATGTAACGTTCGACTTGCGTCAACTCAACTTTTTTTTCCTTCTTTGTTATATTATAAGTAAAATGACACTGTTCACTCAACTCCACCCTGCGGTTGTACACATTTCACTTGACATTTTCACCGGAAACAAAGGAAAAGCGCATATATAGCAACAGCAATAAAAAAATCAAGGAAGGCAGGCTGACATTGTTTATGAATAATGCATGCACACAGTGCGCCTAAAATGTGCATCAATTCAGCAAAGTAATTTGCTTACATAAAAGCTGACTTTGACTTTCTGCATTAACTTTCTCCTTCGTCCCATTGTCGCGTCCAGTCCTGCCCCGTGACCGATTGACATTGTAGTGTCCTCCTTGTTTTTTTCTCATTGTCGTCTCGTCCGTTTATTTCCGCTTATTTCCATGTGCAGTCAAACACAACAGCGACAATGATATTAGTAACGATTATTATTTACAATGGTATTACGCTTTGGAGCGGCCAAGAAGAAAGGAGTTATGATATGACATATTGCGAAATTGTCCTCCGTTTTGTTGCAGAGATGCGGAACGTTGCATTTGCTTTCCAGTTAATACTTTTTCGTAGCGTTTATTGTACATTGTTAAGATTAAATGCTGTTATGGTCGATGGCGCAAAACCCGGATTTCGTGCATATTTTTGTACTTACTCTCTCAACTCAACATCTTGATGATGCACTTACTAAATTAATATTATACAAAAGTAGTTTGTTGGGATTTTTGTTGACTTTGGTATGTGGCGCAGTGCTACATAAAAAATAAAATAAGAGGAAAAATAAATTCTTGTGTAGAAATAAGGCAGAATAATGTAAAAGTATCCTCATTCATGACTCATGACTTATGATTAGCACAACAAAGGCAGTTGAATGAGAAGTGGAAACATGAGAAAGTGAGCAAGACTCATGTTATTTTTTGGCAAGCATTTCATTATTGTTATTATCATAAGGAAAATAACTGGAAGTGAAGGATAAACCAAACCAAACTGACTTTTTATTGCGACCATATTTTCATGTGTGTACTGAAAGAAAGGATGTGCGGACATTCTTTTCTTGGTGGGTTGGAGAAGTAAAAGAGGTTAAATGGCCACTTTGCATGCTCATGGTGATAATGATACACGATACGACGATACTGCTATAATGCGTTCTGCACAGAGAAGTAAAATTATACCAGAAGAATAGGAGAAAGCCGAAATTGACAGGGCTAATTAGCCATTTAGAGTTGGTATCTTAATTTTTGTTGTAATCGTTTCATTATACTTACACATTACTAAATGCATTTATAGCCAAGTTGGCCATTACAATTTCATTGACTCGACATTACGATTGGTTCAAAAACTTCTGAATGAGAAAGTTCCTGTTTCCCCGTAATAATGGATGAGGGTGGCCAAAGCGATGAGAGACGGTGTCACGTATCGGTTTCACCGGGAACATTCTACCACATTTTAAGGCATGTCCGACAAACAAGAAAGTGATTTTTCTTTGAGATCGAAAAACACCGGGATTATAGCTAAGCAGCTCCTACCAGCAACTGAAAAGGCTCATTTGGTTTGCCGATCAAAAACTTCTCATTTGGGTCTCTTTACTTCTCCTAATTAGTTGACTATTGTCATTTTGGGTGTGTGTTCTGCGCATTCAAACAGCGAAACATTTTGTTTACGTGGCAAGAAAAAAAGGATTGATGCTTTTTAGTAGAAACACGCGTTGTTTATTATGCTACAGAACATATATTTTTTCTCTATCATGCATATTTTGCCTCCATTGCAATTTGTTTGGCTATCACATCGTCAAGTGATTTGCCAGAAAGATAAAAGTGGTAGCGGAGATGGTGATGGTGGTAGCGTGCCAAGCGAAGCGAGCAAGGAAGAAAATGGGCAACGCAGAAAAATAAAAGGAGTGTGAAAATGGAATGAGTGATTGAGATTCAGTTGTTGGGGAAAAGAAGAGGAGGACATGACATGTGATCTCTCGTTTCCCCATCAATTTACCCGATCCGATCGCATCGTCGGATTGGATTTTATTTGTAAAAAATTGGTTCAAACAAGCTCAATAACACAAGTCCGAGGATTGTGATATGCTCCAAATGGGAAATTGATTTATCCGGTTTGTCAAATTTTGGCAGTGGCATTGGAAATTACACATGAGCTTAGCTTAATTAATGGCACTGAAGCGACATTAAATTTAAATTAAGTCCATGTCGTGCTAAATTTTCCATCGGAATGACGTATGTGAAGGGACATCTTGGTTGACACCAATTTATTATTGTTGTTTTCGCCGGATAAAACCAATTGGATTAAAGTCACTCCCTGAAACGAGTACTGCACAAAATTCTAAATATTTCTTTTAAAGATGTGATGTGAATGATCTGATTCCGATAGCGTTGCTTTTCCTTTCTACTTATCGAATGATCAACTTTACTCCCTAAAAATTCAAAAATAATCTTTGTACTTAGGCACTTACTTGATCGGTTGTTGCTTGTTGATGTTGGACTTGACTTGGTTTGACTTTTTTGAGGACATTTCGTTCTTTTTCACCTCCTTCTTTTTCTCTCATGTCGTAATCCCTTTTTATGCTTATTCTGTCTGAGCTCAGAATCAGATCATTTTTGATTTCATGAGGTTGCTGCTTCTTTTTCAAAGTCTGTATAACAATCATAAAGTTAATGGAGTGGGACGGATTTCTCTAAAAACAAATGGATTTTTACCACAAGTTTTTTTGCTCTCCCGAATCCAATGAATTTCCAATTTTGTCATGCATGAATGCAATAAGCTATATGCTTATTCGATCAGATCGGATCAAGCTAGGAATTTTAAACCTTCCCAAAAATATTTTTTTATTCTGGGAGTGATCAATTTGTCAGATACGAACTAGGGAAGGGAAAACGAACTGCTATTTCCATTTCAACAAAAGTGACTATGCATAGTAGTCGCAGTCACATGCAACGGCGCTTTCTGCGTCGCAAAATGACATTCTGCAGGTCAGTTTTTTCCTTGCATTGCCGTGCTACATATGTAAATGCGTTAAATAAATTAATTCAACTTGTTATCATTATCATCAACCTCATCAAAAAATAGAATATTACGACTCGTGTCTAGTCTACTACTAGAGTCCATCCATCCACCGTTCCGTGTGTTGCGTTTCCTGTTCTCTTTTCCGCCGTTGTAATTATGTAGAATACGTTCATAGTTCATACACACACACCACCCAATCATTATCATGTAAATTGCTAAAAAAAGTTTCCATTTAGTTGTCTCAAAATTTTATTTGTTCACTATGACTCGGACGGATAGAAAAATTCATGTACGTAGGTATATACAAGTAATACATCAACGTGTCACGATCAAGTTATAACTTGTCTGCATTCTGTCCTCAGTGCAATGTTTCAAAGAGCCTGAAAATTATAAGATATACAGCTTGTTCGAAAGAACCCCTTGTTTCGAACACTGATCTGTACTGGTAGACAGCGGATGGTATAGTGATGAAATGCACACAGCCACAGCCACGGCACATGCTTACGATGGTGGAATTCGTTTTTTGGCTGCATTTGCACATGAAAGCTTGAGAGATTTTGGAACTGTTCCTTCCTCGTTTCTCTTTCCTTCCTTCCTCCAACCATCCATAAAACCCGATCCCGTTAGAAATGGCAGCAGATAGTCTGTTTGGGAATCGGGAGAGGAAGAAGGAAGCAATTGTAGAGAGACTAGAGAGAGTCACACACATGCCGTGTCATGTCATGCCATGCAGCTATAGTTTCTCTCGAGTCAGAGAGTGTCTGTTAATAGTCGTCATGTGTGTACACTTCGTGCACTGCTCCTATTACTCCTCTTGTGGTTATAGTCAGTAGTCACTCACGTTTTGTGTCGTGTCCTAAAATCGGCTTTTTTCAAACTCATTCCGTGTTTGGTCTCGACCAAAGCCACACAACCAGAGAACGCGTGTAATCCGATCATTTTGAAGGCAAGAATTATCGGCATCATCAATTTTATTTCTGTCCTGACTCCTGCCTTACGTTTGCGTTTCTCTTTGCTCTCATCCGTTCTGAAAATTATATTCCGGAAGTGAATGTGAAGTAAATTGGGAAAATACTGACCTTTCGTTGTACATTCATATTGATCATATTTTCTTGGAAAAAGCAAAAATTGTGCGGCAGTTTGCGTCCAGTGCAGTGCCGTGATTTTTCATTCCAACCGACATTTATAATTGAGTGACTCGATAAACTAAAAATACTTCAGAATGGGTGACGTCGAAGTTCAAATGCAAGTGACGACCACGGAGAAAAAGGTCAAAAAGGTCAAAAAGACTTCCAGTAAGTCGACCAAGTCCACCAGTGGTGGCTCCGTTGAGGTCGAAGAGCAACAACAAACCATAATTACAACCTCCACCGGAGGTGGTGCTGATGAGGTGGAGAGCCAAATCATCACTGAAACCAAACAGGCAGCTTTACCTGCGCCTTCAGAGGATAACGAGAAGGAGAATGCTCAACCTCAGAATGGCGAAACGTATACTTATCTCTATTTTCACGCTCATTTCTTCTAGAAAAACAATCTTGTGTTCGATTCGAATTCGAGTGATGATCTTCATTCTCCCGTTTTTGCAGCCATCGCACTTCGCTTAAATAATGGCACTTGACACATGATAATGCAACTTGGCATGCATTTCCTGATAGACATTCTTTCTCCTTCGGAAAAAAATAAATGGGAAAAGTTAAGGGTTATCGACCGATTCCACCTACAAGAAGATTTTTAATGTTTGCTAGGAAAGAGTAGGAATCAAATTTGAGTCTTATTATGTTAGACATGCGTGGATGAAAGCATAGGCCAGACAAGGTCTCAGTATTTTCACATTGAATCAACAAGTCGATTTGCAATTGAAGGAAAAGCAGGAAAAGAAAAAGTATGAAGGAGGAAGGAAAAAATGAGGAAGGTTGTTCTAATGTACACATTTATGTAGCTTTGCCAATTTACGCACAAGTGAATCATTCTTATTGAGAGTCATTTCCATTGAAGTTTTGCTCTGGTTCATTGTACTGTACTGTATACCATCACAAAGTAAGAAAAATATCCTCAACTTTGCTTAGCACAGAGAAATGTTTGAAAAAGAGGCTCTGAAAAGTATTATGTTAACTAATTAAGGTGGCTACAAAATCACCTTTTTGCGAAAGCATCATTTAGCTGCAGTTTTTCGTTGTTAAAATTTTGCCTCAATAAAAGCCCGAGCTAAGTAATGACCAATGACCACCAAAATGATGACTGATGTTCTTCATCTCATTTCGGCGCTAATGAACATTTATGATGAAGTTGAAGGTTGTACTAAACGAAGCGGCGAGCGAGACAAATATTATTAAGTATTTTTAGGGATTACGTCAAGTAACACTCATTGATCCGCAGAGAAAACGTTAGCAATGCAATGTACCTCTATACAACAAAATGTCATCAAAAATGTATCATCATATAAAAATGCTAAATTGCATGTGTTTCCCTGTAATAATGCATGAAATTGAACTACCTAGTCTAGTTAACTAATCATCTGTACAACTGAACTTTATTGTGCACAGAAAAACATGAGTCACTTTTCTTTGGGTTGAGTGGTTCCATCCAATCGTATTTTCGCAATAATCTTCTGTAAAAGGTTCAGCAGAAAGTTTATTGTTCTCTCGTGCAGTGGCAGTTTCTTTTTCATTGTTTTGAAAATAAAAGGGTTAGCATTTAGATTATTGGTTTGGTTAGCTCTTAAAAAGTGGGAGAATGAGGGTGATTTCGTTCGGTCCGGAGAGCTCGACGAGATAAGTATACGTGACGCCAGGGACTAACTCTGAGGTAAGCAAAGCCAAAACAATTACAGTTATTACTAACCAGTTGTATTTTACAATTTGAGTGGAGTCAGTTTGAATTTTATGGAGAAATGGCAAAACCGGAGACGGACAGGGATGTTATAGCTGTTTTTGTGTTTCGGTTGTAAAATAAATATTCGCTCAGTCAGAGCTCTTTTGTGTTATAAATGTTTTCGAAAATAAAATGCAAACAGCAGATGAATATCATTTTGCTAGATAGAAGCTAAAATTCACGGCACTCTTCTTATCTAAGCGCTTTCGTTAGCGCTGCCTGCTCATTACTCTTTTACGACTTTCCCCTTTTCTCTTCGTCTCTGGTTATAAATTACAACGAGTCCTGTAAACATACAGCACAACTAAAACCCTTCCTTGCTCGGGGCGTACCTTACATACCTAGCTTACAATGATGCAAAACTTCCCACTAATAATTACATAACCGAAGGGAAGGAAGACTGAAACGAAACGCATGAAATTTTCCATTTGGATTATATTTTAGTAGCTCTGCTCATCGATCCTTTTCAAAATCAAAACTGAACAAGAAAATTGTAAGAGATGAGTCAGAAAATAGTGGCTAAATTCACCAACATTTTCAGCATACAATGGAATGGGGATATGTCCCGTCATTCTGAACAACTTACGAAAGAATTTCTTCTGCTTGCAGTGCGTACTAAGCCTGAAAATATGCTGGTTTTAAAATATTCGAAGGGGAGTTTCGTAGAATTCCCAGACTGAACCAAAGAATTCGAATGTTGTGCACATGAAAGTGTTCACGCTTCACTTGAGCTTCTTGGTGGTAGTGGTATCGATGGTTGGTGAAATCGTGAAATGATTACCGCGCGTGGGTGGTGTTACGATTTCCCAAATGGATTGCTATTATTACGATGTGCATTATCCACACTTTTATAGCTTTAGATAGGATGGGGAAATTATAATTGACTCGTAAAGGATTTTCTACCTCGTTCAAAAATTACATTAGCTACTATATAATGCACACGGCATCATTGCAGCAATCTTACGGTCTTTGCTTTTCTTAGTTTAGTACATGCATAGCATTTTAGCATTTATCATTCTTTTGTTACGTGTCGCAATTTCAACTCGTAAAAATGTCGTCAGTAAACCCTAACTCCGAACTTTAATTCTCATGTCATTTCATACCTTTGAAATGGAAGTAGAAACGTTGCTCAGAAAAATTCCTTTGAATTCGTCGATGACACAAAGAGAAGTTCTGTTTTGGGAGGATGTGACAACTCGTCATTTTTTCATTGGTCAATTGAGATTGAAATCGAGTGATCCAGCGATTATGACCGTGACATGGCTTCGGTTCCCCTTATTGTCTCCAATGAAAAATTGGTGTTTTCGAGGGCGGGGTTGTTTTTAATTTAATATCTTCATTCGATGGTCACATCACATTGTACACAGCTTTTGCTTACAGATAATGAAATGCTTTTATATTAGGTCAATTTAAAAAATGAGGCAAAAAACAGAATGAATGAAATGGAAATGTTATCTCTTCTATTCTATGATTCTAGTTAATTTTTAGTGGAGAATTTACATCAGCGATGAACAAGGACTGGCATGCGAACCACTTTTGCTGTTGGCAGTGTGACGAATCGCTGAGTGGAAAACGTTATGTTCTTAGAGATGAGCATCCCTACTGCGTCTCTTGCTACGAAGCAGCGTTCGCAAACACGTGTGATCAATGTAATCAAATCATTGGAATTGGATCTAAAGTGAGTCGGACGGATCTAATTTAATTAATGCACTTTTATTATAATCATTTACGATCCAGGTTCCAGTGCCTGATGTCCAAAACTAATTATGCTAATTTGGCCATTTTTAAATGTTCACAGGATTTGTCCTATAAAGAAAAGCATTGGCACGAGGCGTGTTTTTACTGCTTCAAGTGCAGGATTTCCTTGGTTGACCGACAGTTTGGATCCAAGGTGAGTCTGAGAATCGAATGGTGGAAAATTTTGATACCTATTTATTCACGCAAAGAGTAAAACTCGCTATCTCATTTTAATTCTCCTTAAATAGCTAGCCACTACCTCACTCAAGTTTAGTAATGATGATGAAGTGTGTGGACACAGAAATTAATATCTATTTGTACTTGACAATTTAAATATTAGGTTTATGAAGGACAGAAATGTGCGCAGGTTTGCATGCCCCGTGCACAATTAACACTTGAGAACATTACCCATTGTTTGTAAGACAGATGTGACTGACGCCTTTTCCACCTCCACCCTCACTCCTGTTCTATTTTACTCCTAAAATGACACCACCGCACCGGGCTTATCAAATGCTGCCATCATCAGTGCAAAAATCACCGATACTAGACTTTACGTATGTACTACGTAGTGAAAATAAAAGCATAAAGTTTTCACAGAATCATAACTTTTTATTATTATTGACAAATCAATTATTATTTCGACGATTGTTTTTATTTTGCAGTTGCGATTAATCTTTATGTTTTTCATTTTTCACTTGCCGTTGGCAATTTGCAATTTGTCATCACTCACTCATTCTCAACTATACTTAACTCTCTGGAAGTTATTATGTTAAGTAAAATAAGTCAATAATATTTTACAGTAAAAAATCTCCAATACGGGACAATCATGTATCAACTCCCACACAGTGGCAAACACTTTAACGTTGGTTACTTTACCCTAGTCCATACATAATTCTCCTTGACCATATCATATCATCATCAACAACAACAACAACCTTATTCATTTTTTTCTTCTAGCTGAATTGAAAACAGCGAACCCCTCAATTAAGATTTTTTTACCAGAGCAAATGCATGCGTAGTACAAATAAAGAATAAATAATAATATCTTTCTTGATTAGATTAGAACATTTTTGAATTATAGAGTCGACTTATGAAGCGAATGTCGTGCAAGAGATTGCATTACATTTGCAGGAAAACAAAACAGGTGCAGGTTCTTAATTCGTATTGATAAGCTTAAAAAATAATATGATGAATTCTCTTGGTTCTCGCAGGCTGACAAGATTTATTGCAGTCCATGCTATGAAGCTCAATTTGCCTCGAGATGTGACGCTTGCGGAGATGTATTCAAAGCTGGTAAGAAAACAAACCACATTTTCTCTTTGTGTGTTAGTAATTGTAAATCATAGAAATCATAAAGCAAACCACCTTTCCTTGAAAAGTCTCGCCGTTTTCGTCATCAAAATACCGAGAACCATGTTCCATCATCCTTGTGAAATTTAAGATCTTTCCGTCAACTCTAATTTTATTCACGGGCAACATGCAAAGTAAAACTTTACAAGTTTTTCCGTTTTAACAGCATTACAAAGCATTATCATTATCATCGTCTTGTGTGATCTTTTTTTCTGCGTCAACTTGTCTGCCACCATCATTCTTAACTCTTCAATGCTCGCTCATTTCATTTAAATTTTCTTTGTATCATGTCGGTTAGCCGGCCTACGCTTACTCACGAAGATTATATATTATAATATTTATTTTCTTCACATCTCTCTGCAAATATCGGGTCATAAATAGATTCTTTTGGAAAAGATAATCGTAAAATAATCATAGTAATTTTTGTAAATGGACACTTCACGAAAGAATGGTAAAAGTGTTTGAGCATGCTGGGTTACCTCCGTATGCGTTGCTTCTGTGATGTGGTCACCGTCCATCGTGCACGATTTGCAGTTCTATGCCAAACAAACATCCGTCTTCTCTCAGTTTTCATATTGTCCAGCGATTGCGAATGAAATTATGTCCAGCTTTAATGGGCATGTAATATATTCCAATAAGACGCAGGTGGTGGCGGTGGTGGTACACAAACTATTTATTTATTTTATAGTATTTTTTTCTTTTTGTTGTTGATGGGTTTGTCCATTTGAAAAAAAGTTACATGAAGGTGTGATTTTATACATTTTATATTATTATTCCAACACAACGCAACTTTGCAATTTACATGTAAAATCACTCAAGTCATGAAAAATGGATGTTTCGTTTTTCTGTTGTCTGTTTCGCGGATAGTTTATCTGCTGCGTAATATGCAATAAATGCTCTACGATGAACGAGACATGAACATGGACATGGGATGTTTTGGTGATAATGACAATAATGATGATGACGACTGTGCATTACTCCTGCTGAACATAACAGAGCAGAGAGACAGAAATGACAGGGCAGGACTGCACATGGAAAGCCACTTAAAAATACAATAAATCGATCACAACTTCTGTTGTTTTTAAATTTGAATTAAATACATACCTGCCTGACGGAAGAAACTTTTTTGCACTAGGATTTTTTTTACAGTAAAGTGATTTCTTTTCTTTCTACTGCTTACTTAATCATTTACCCATTACATGACCAAAACGAGATTCCAAATTTGTCCAGTGTGCACAGATTTGTGAGAAAGCTGGGAATGTGTTAAAATAAAAAGTTAAATTAACTATCCAAGAAAAAAACATTTTCAATTTGAAATGATTACAGGAGGCTTCACTAGCTAATTAATTGCGCTTAAGATGTAGGCAGAAGGCTGATGGCAATGGCAGCAGGTAGGCAGGTTTTTGGATGGATTGGCTTGGAGCAGGTAGAAAAAATGGAATTCTTTCTGGATACTCTTTACCAACCCACAGAAAAACACCAGCTCATGATAAATGGCAATTAGACAAATCCCATCTTCTCCATCCCGGTCATTATTAAATGGGCACATCATTACAGCGATATCGTCTCTTAGCTGTGCTAGTTTGAGTTTACTTGTAGAGAAGAACAAGTCAAGTCAAAAGACATTTTGCTCAAATTCGTGTCTTTATGTCATGAAATCATAAAATAAGTAAATGAAGAAAGGGGAGAATCACCAAAAGAATCAAGTTGTTCTCGGTTGTGATTGTGAGTGGGCGACAATTTTTATGTCACTTTTTTGCAACTGTCTTTCTGAGCGATGGGGATGGATGGACTTGAACAAGATATCTGTTTTCTTTCTTTTCGCGACTCATTTTTCTATTCCTCCCCTTTGTAAAATGAAAAGTGGCAACACTTGGCATGACATTTCAGAGAAAATATTTCTTTTTCTATGCTTTATCGCAGAGTCTCGCAAAGACATTGTATTTTAGATATGCACAAAAGAAGTGTGTGGCTGTTTTTATCATAAAGGTCGGTCGACTGGAGAAAATGAGTGACTGGAGACTGGAACGCTATAAAAATATGTTTATTACATAAATTAAAGAGTAATGTTTGTTCCTATCCTTTCAAGCTGGAAAATACAATGCCATCTTTGGAAGATTATGGACGGAGTGAATTGTTTATTGCGCCGAACGGAGGTTTGGGTACCTCACTTTTTACCACAGAGGTGCCCTTTGTCTTCTTTCGAATTACAACTTTTATTTGGAAGTGAAGTGCTCGTAAAAAACGAGTATTGCGTTTCTCTACCATAATAAATATCAACATTATCATGCTAATTCTGGGCTAGCATTGTTTGTTTGTTAAGTAATGCTAAAAGTAGACGAGTAAGAGTTGTTATAAAATCGGACAAAGAACGAGGATATGCTTTGATAATGATAACTTTTTCACATTTTCACCAGTGGTCGGTCACATTGAAGAATTATGGATAATCACGATCTCCAATTAGACACACACGGTACAGGCAGATACACGATTTCCTTTAAAGAGTTTAGCTCACAATTTGTGAGTCACAAAAGACCAGAAGACCAGAGATGAATTGCCTTTCATTTTCATATTTTTTTATTTTCTAGTGATTCCATAATTATCAACAAAAGCAATAAATGGTTAATAATGTAGGTTGTATGATATAATGTAATGCAATTTGGACTAAAACAAGTTATTTTTAAAAGGTGTTCATATTGCCCCTAGGAGTATGATAATTAACCTTGGCCGTTCCAAAGTTACATAAGACAAATTTTTCAAAAATATTAAATGATATGAAATGGAGCTTTGTATTTTAAGAAGATTTCATTACACAAAAATGGTCCAAAACTGGAAGTGAAGACAGATGCCGATCCAGAACCGATACCCAGTGATGAAATGGGAGAGCCCACGAAAAAATTTATTGTTTTACTAGATTCCTTATGCTATTAATAATTACATATTAAAATGCCACAAGCATTTGAAAGGGCTTGAGAAAATCGCCATAAATAAAAGGAAAACATTTGAGTGGTTCTTATTGTAAATGTATCATAATATCGTATATTGTTTTGAATGTCAAAACCTCATTCACGCCGACTTCTTGCTTGAAATGAAATGAAAGTGAAAAAAAAAACTGGAATTTAAAATGTGATGCAAAACACCAATAATAATGTCATAATGGTGACCATGCAGAGAGAGATAAGTGCGACGAATGCCGTGGGTAGGTGGGCAAAAATTAAAGAAATGAAATGAAATGATACCCTAAAATAAAAGCTATTTATTAATTATTCATCAACATTGTCGCCCACCAGAAAAAAGTAATAATTGAGAAGAGAAGTATTGAAAATGAAGCATACCTATAAAACCAACGCAATACCACGAGAATTGAGCTATTCGCTATGATAGCGTTTTCTTTAATTACTCCCACCCTTTAATTTTCTTCAATCTTCTAGTGAATGACTCTTCATTCTTTAGCTTGCACTCATTTGATACAAAACGTTGAGCAATGGAAGTAAAAATACCTAAATGCAATTTTCAATGCAATTAATGCAACATTAATCCTGGCCAAGGATTTCAATATGAATCAGGAGACTTAAATAATTTGCATAAAATGAAAGCTTTGTCAGAGTCGTGTCACTCTGTCTTTCGATTTTGACTTTGTCAATGTCACATCATATCATAATCAATAGAGCGAAAGACAGCCACACTTTTACCTTCCAAATAAAACTTCAGACTCAGACAGAGCAACTGCAGAATTAAATATTTTGGTGATACTGTTGCACATGTGTTCCATTGTATTTAATGACAAAAGATGAAGATGACAGAGACTGTCATCAATCACGTAAACACTTGCGTGCAGTGATCATTTGCTGTCCTTCTTAGAAATTTATTTTCCATCTTTTTAAAATGAAACCCTTCATCTTCATTTCATAATCATCATCAATATCAAACCGTATTTTGTTTTTGTTTCATGGCAGCCACGTGGGCGGCTCGGTCATACCCAAAGGAGTCACAAAATGTTTCTTGAGAACCCATCCAATCCGACACAATAGAGCAAATGCTAAAAGGATCTAAAATTCCAGTAGTTTATTTCTGTAATTTTCTTCCTCTGAACAAATATCATAAATCTTGGCATGAAAAACTCATTTGAGGAGAGTGGAGTAGGGATAATAATTTTGTCCAAAGGGCTTTATTAGTATTCATCTGCTGTAATCTTTGCAACATTTTGATAAGGAAAAGCGACACAAGGGCCTTGCCTTCAGAAAATGCAATTATTTATTATTTATGGGCAATTTTTGCACATTTTTCAGATTACTCCTAGTAAAATAAAGAAATCACAAGGCTCATCCGTCCAAAACCTTAATTGAATTATCTACATTGAAAAGTTCATTGAATATCTGCAACTCGACATAGGGTCGAGTAGATCATACTCAAACAGAGATAGATTAGAATTAGACAGTTTGGTAAAAAGTGATTCACAAATCACATTTCGATCTTTATCGTGTTTGTTTATTGCCCATTTCGTTGTTGCGTGTGTGCGCTTAAAAGCTCACTCAGATACAGTCCATCCACTTCCACTGGTTGTGTACACATGTTTCGTAAGTGTTCACAAATGGACGTGGAATTGCTTATTTTATGATTTGCTAAAATAAGAAATTTTATAGCTAATCGTAAAAAATAACAAGTTCCTTTTTTAACAGAATTTGTTCCTCCTCGAACGAATGTTACATCCTCTTTTTTAATTGACGTGTAGCATTACGCGGGGTTAGGGTACTGTACATTTACGCAGCTCGCTTCTTTTACTTGTTTTTTACATACTTCTACAACAACTGTACAAAACGACAATCCTGGTGAATACGAATGTGACAATAAAAATATCATGTATTGTTACGCAAATGGATTTCATGCAGAACAAAATTGGATATTCTCAGATAATTTCCAATTGAAATTTTCCACTTGTGACTTTCGTATTCACTTCATGGTAAACGATGGTAACACAGGCAGGCCGAACGACGATGAAAAAGAAGGGTGGCTCACATGCTGGTTCCTGTCATTCAACCGTTTCTAATGTTTCTATTTTTACTCCTGCCCTGTCCTGGCCAAAGTCTGTAAAGGCATCGAGAAGAGATGAGGTCAAAAGTGCGATAAAACTAGGGGCAGAGCGAGTAAAGTGATATTTATCAAAATTCAAAACGAATTTTCAGCAACAGTTGTCAATGCCACTTATTTAATAACTTAGGCACATGGACAGGGCTGGGACGAGACGAATGACGAATTAAGGATGACAATACCAGTTATGTCAATATTAAAAAAGGAAAAGGTTGTATAATAATGAATGCGTAAAATGCATTTAAGAGAGAAACTTAAACAGTTACAAGTTACAACAGTGAAAAGATAACAATGGGATCGAAACACCAACGCCACCCTGCTCTCTTCTCAGTATCGTTCATAAGTGGCATTAATCGAGCGTGGCCATCGTTGTAATTTTAATGCACACCTTATGGACAAAATAACAATAATCATTGATGATTCATGAATTGTAAGACTGGCACTGTAATATTATGCATTATTATTGTTATTATTTGCTAAGTAGTACAAAATAAGGTTTACTCTGGCGGTGGTGTGCGGCAGGGTCAATTACAGTTATTATGAAAAAGGATTTTTGAATTGCATCAGCGAAGCAACGTTCCCAATGCCCCTTTGACTATTGACTAGACTAAATAAAATGAATGAATGAACGGAATGCAAAAATTGGTAATAAGCTATCATGAAAGACGCCTCTTTTTTCGAAAAAATAAATGAATAATTGTGATGATCATGATAACGGGGTGGAGTGACCAAAAGAAAATACCTGTGCTGATTTGATTACTTTTTTATGCTTTTCATCTTCATCGACCTAATCTAAACCTTTTAAGAGGAGAGTGCCAATGGCAAAATTTATGATCTCCTCCTAATTGTAAGTTAAGATAGATCTATCTACCTTTTCCTCCGAAAAGATGTTGGATGTTTACTCAGTGATAAGAATGCAATGCAATGATGACTCAGGTAATGAATACAAAAAGACATGTAATGTCACCACATTATTTTGATTGTCACCAAAAAGGAGTTATTGATTGTTATGATTATTAATATAATATAATATAATTCCAAGATAAGATAAGGGGTTTGTCGGAACAAGTGGGAATAATAAATGAGTTTTTATCTAAAAGACGAAATTAAATACTTTATTATTATTGGTCTTTTAAGTCAAAAGTCGAAGCGGAGGTCACTTTATAAAGTCAGAGTGGAGAGAGTTATGTGCCATCGGCATCATCATTTTTCGTCGTTGCTTTGCTTCTTCATATTTTTCTCATCATGAACTCATCGTCATCATCATCAGTTACTTGATCAAATAAGTGGACTACCAAATGGGCAATTTTGTATTAAATGTATTGTTTTTTGGTTTTTGGACTGACAAGAAGATGACTATAGATGCGCATAGATCCACTCAATGCTGCTGCAGGGCTATATTTAAGATTGAAATGATTGAATGCAAGCATGAAGAAAAGGCTGACCTTCAATTTTACTCGAGCGAGCGAGAATCGGAAAGCAGAGGTGCACATTTTGGTCTTGTGTTGTTTCTACTTGGTACAAAAAATGCAAATTAAAATTAACTCTACTTCAACTTACAACTCCAAACGATTGTGTTGATCATGAAAAATGTTGATATGATGCAAGCAGATCAATCAGTAAAGTAACGTAAAGAGAACTTAAATATCTTTTCTTTAGGTACAGTTATTTACAATTGGCAAAATTATTCACTTCTAATCAGTGATTAATTATTCGCCAATGTGATTAAAGACGGCTACCTGAAAGTATGGTACACTCTGTGATATCGACACTCGATAAAAACTTTGTTAGTGGTTCGATAAAAAGGTTATTGCAATGCAATGTTTTTTTTCTGCGCCATATTGACATTGGAATCAGAAGGAAGGAAGACGAAGAGAATTAAAGAGCGAAGGAGTAAGAATAGGAATTTCCCACTTTGTTTTTGTCGTCTTTTCGCTCTTTATCTTTTCAGATCATCTCACTTCTCTTGAACAGATTTCTGCAACAAGAGTGAAACGTGTCTTTTAAGGTTTTAAAGGAAGGAAGGCTTCCAAAAAATAACATTTTTCTGTTTACTTTTTGCACTCTTTACCCTTTAGTCGTCTTGTGTGGTTAAGTCACAAACACTGCTTTTGCCGTTATTGTTGCCCGTTGACAATCTCCACTTACAATGAGCAATATTGTTTTAGCCTCAAGCTTCAACTTACTGCATTGTTGAGTGACTTGAGAAGATGAAAATGCCATTTGTTTCCACTTGTATCAAAGGAATCTCTATTTTTGGTATGGACTGGAAGTTTAAATGTCTTTGACATTGTCCATTGCTATTGTTCATGAAATCATGAGTAATACTTAGAACTTTTTATAATTACCATTACAAAAAGCAACAAAGCCAATTTTATTTGGTAATACAACGGAAGCCAGAAATGAACAAGTTGAATCAAATATTCTTCTGTTGTGTTATTGTATACTTAATTGTTATTGCCTATTGACTTGCTGGTCACAACAGTTACAAAAATGTGAACACAATGATGAAAGGAAACGTTGAACGTGTTCATCTATACCTAAAAAGAGAAGGAAAGTATGTCCGGTCCGGGGACCCTTCATAAATTATGTCTTTCTGTGGCAGGGACGTTTAGTACCTACCCATTCCCATAACGCAACGCATATTATAGGATAGGGCACTTTATATTTCGTAGGATGATAATAGGGTCAAGAAACGTACCCACCCTAAGTGTGACGTAAATTATGAATGGTCCCGCCTTAGCTTAACCTGCTTATAAGTAGAGCTTACTGTGGAGTGTTTGGTATACGACGTCGAAGTATTGTAAAACAAAAAGTTTTTTTGCAAAGTTCACGGGCAATGCATTGCAATGGCTCTCAAATCCTTCATATATTTATAAAATAAAACCACATTGGACATTCATCATATTTTTATCACCTTCAGTCATAATCCTAATTAAATTATACCATGAGATTTGGAGGTGTTTTACACTGTAAATTATCCAATGCAAATAATTTCAAATTAAATTGTCCATATGCTAAAAGTATGAGAATATTGAATATGATGTTCTTCGAGTTCTTCGAGCAAACTATTTCTATGTTATCGTATTAGGGGACAATTAATGATTCACGGGCAATTTAATTGTTTTAATATTCTACTAATAATTTTGAAATTATTCTACAATTTGGAAGCTATTAATTAAAAATGGGTTTAACAATTACATCATCCATTGGATCAGTTTTTATGTAAAAACAAAACAAATGTTGGTAACTCAAAATCCAGTTACGCTACATATAACTGTTTCCCCTCAACTGATAGTATTTGTGCGAATTATTTCGCAACGGGCTTTCTAGTTCTGTATAATGAAATAATATTGGTTTGTGTTGAATTATAAAATGGACAATTTTTGGTCGTGAAATAACTGCATAGCATACGATTATTTAATTGAAATGTTCACTTCTCCATCTCACTTTATTCTTTCTTTGATAATGATGATGAAGACAAGCAAAAAGGATTTCGATCAATTTGTCACCAGAAAATTTATGCTCGTGTTTTTATCCTAATCGTCATCAGCTACAACTACAAGAAGTAAAATAAATACATTAAACGTTGAGAAACATTTTCTATAAAAAGTAACAAGACGCTCCAATCCACTGTGTCTTTTACTTTTGTATTGTTTGTCGTTGTCGGTTGGGAGTACGAGAGGAAAATAGCAACTAATGAAAAAGAAATGAAATGGATTTGGCAGGAACAACAAACGAATGAGCAATGACAAAATAAAATGGCAGCATAGCTTCAGTCTCTGCATCGTCCATTCCTTTTTCTGTTGATTTAAACCAATTTAAATGCAGAGCGATGGCCAATGACTCCATTTATAAAAATACAATGGAAAATGAAAAATTAATGGAATTCCAAATAGAAACTAGCATTTAAAGAAAAACGTTGCGCTCTTAATCGTTATGTTGGACGCCTCATGCTTCGCTCTGGCTCATATTCATGGCGTCATTATTATTTTTGGGGTTTACGAAATAATTAATTTACTCGCTTGTAAAAAAGTTAACTTTTAACATGGATTTTAATGTCAAATGGAACGGTTTTTTTCTACATTAAATAAATACCGAGATTTTTGGAAAACATTGTTTAAAAAACAAAACGTTGATTACCGAAACAATCATCCAGACACGTTTGATCATAATGATTCCACAGACTTGGCACTTCTCGACAGTTTCATAATATGGTTTTGATGAGATTTTAACAAGTTCCACGTAAAAAATGTAAATAGGAAAATAATGCAAATGGCGAGATTTACATGGCCGAAAGTGATCATTGTTGTAAAGTTGTAAAGTAAGTAAGAGTTGAGTCGAGTCGCTTGTTTTGAGTAGGCGGACACATTAGTCAACCGGTATACATAGCTCATTGTGCACAGAACTTCGTTTATCATGACCATCATGATTTCATTTCACTCACTCTTGAAAATGTACGTGACAAATCCGAGCCAAACAGTTTGTCATTCACTCAACATTTTCCTTTAGCGAGGAACGACGGTGGTAATCAGGATGAAAATGGTGATGCAATGCAATTCAACCGAATCGAATTAGGTTCGCGTATAAAACCTGACCTAGCATACAGACCAGCTTTTCTAAAAGGATCTAGGTGGACAATGGCCGTAATTCTCTGCCTGATTGCTAATGTCCCAATCGCTTTCAGACAGAATTCAATTCTATTTTAACATTTTCTACGTAGGCCTTTTCACTGTAATTGACAAAGGGAAATTTTTATACCAGAATTAGAATTTAATAGTGCGAAGTTGAATTTTGAATGCAAAACGAAATTAGGTTTATCCGTTTATCACTTTCAAAGTCAACCTCATCATCGTCATCAAGTTCTACAAAACTGGATGATGTAAAAGAAAAAATAGAAATTAATCAAAATAGAGCTCTGCTTGCTTGCAGCTCTGAGTGGGCTGCGTTGTTGTTTGTTGCAAAGGACGTAATTAAGTTTTGGGTAGTGACTAGCCACAAGGATGACCTTTGTCTGATAATTCAATGTGAAATTGCATCCATTTAAAATTAGTCAGAGGGGAGACTTTGACTTTATTAATGTTAGCCCATTTTTTGATTCTATATACAACTTTAATTGTTGATTGTGTGTATAATCGAGGGACACACATTTCCGCTTTTTATTCCAATTCCCGCTAATTTCCACTGAAAGTATAATTGCTTCATTGTATTCAAATCAAAACTTCTGTGTAACTCCATAAAGTAGTTATTATTGATTCTCTTGAAACAAACGAAACCTTCATGATTCAGGAAATTTTTATTGAGCCAAGGAAAACATAAATTGGGTACATGTAAATAGCATCCACTTTAATTACTGGAAAGAAATTGCTCCAAATCAAAAACATAAATGTTATTTCTCAAGGTGCATCCTCCACCTCTCTATTTGCCCTCGCCCCATCGCCTTCTTTTCATGTTGAGCCGAATGACAGACAAATTGCACACAAGGCACTTTTTGTTCGAAAAATTCATCTCATCTCGCACTTTCCCCAAAAATCTAAAATCTAATGAAATGAGCATCCTCCTATGCAATTTTTTGCTCACTTTTTTTTATAGAAAAAAGAAGAAAATGTTCAAACAGAGCACACCCTTATTTTTAGCTTGTCCACGAATAAACGTTAATCTCGATGGTGTTGATGATGATGATGATGACAGGCACTGTGGCAGCAAATATGGCATGTGTCCGTACCAAGTTGTGATACGAGTGTAGCCATATATTCTCTTAGCTGTTGAAATGAATGGCGGCTTTACATGCACGTCTTAGCAATAATAATAGTAATAGGAGTAATAATAATGATGGTAATACTAATACTATAATCAGTGAATATACAAGAGAATAAAGTGGCCATTCAGTAAACTTTATATGACTTGTCTAAATGCAGAAAGACAAGCGTGCATCTATTTATTTTGTAGCCGGTGGCTCGGCAGCGGAGTACTCAGCGCATCTGTTGGTGCGTTGAGTGGTCACGAGTTCGAGCCCAGGCCCGGGAGAGGAGCCTGATGAGTTCAGTGCTTCGGCTGGTGTGTAAC
>VYYJ01000920.1:0-40511 GCA_021029165.1 Cyphoderus albinus
CTCTGGAACAATTCAATTTTCAAGGATGGTGGACGAACGCAGACGATAAACAAGGAAAATGTCATGCTTGGAATATTCAAGAATTCGAGCGACGGATTTTCATACAAACAACTGAAACAACGCAAAATTTAATGTATCGCTCTGTGACTGTCTCTGTCTCTCTGACTCTGTGCTACTTTTGTCTTTCCTTGTACAACAGCTCATTCAAACTCAACTCAACTCATGTTCAGTCAGTCGTTTCATTCTTTGTAATAAATGTGAAAGCTTTTGTAATCAAACGAAATCACGTACGTACATTACATTTTCCCTCAAACCCACTCTCATCTCAAAAAGCACATTTCTTTTTTAAACGTTAGTAATTTTCCCCCGTTTTATTATTTTTTTTTTCAGCGACATTACCTACGTACATTTTCACAAGAGTTTAGTTTCGTTCAGTTTAGTGTGTACACAAATACCTAAAAACGGTGTAATTGAATATGACGCCAAGGACATTTCAATTTTCAGCATATCATCAGATTTGCCAGTTCTGCCTGGCAGGGCTGCTTTTCTCCCCGTCCCTTGTATTGTATGTATGGAATTGAAGAGCTAAAATACTTTCTACTTCAAACAACTCGCCCATTATGCTTATGATGAATAGGAGTAAAAATTGGGAAAGTTTTGAGATCAAAAGAAATTATCCACACATAGTTTAGTTTACCTTAGTGACGACCGAACAGCAATCTATTGCACGCACTGATTATTGTTATTATTATTTTGAAATGGAGGCAAGCAAAGGTAAAGTTCGGGAAAAGCATAAAGTGGAGAGACGGATGGAATTTTTCGCCAACAAAAGAGATAGTGGTGTACCCTATCAGTACACAAGGATATTCACTATTATGAACTCCCTTTGAAGTTTGAAATGGGTAAACAGGATATTATTCACGACATAAATGTCATTTCTACATCCATCCCAACATCTCCCTTTCCCTAGTCCAATATTTTTCTTACGCAGGCATCATCTACTTCCACATGACCTTCCGCAAAACAAACCGTGTAGGGAATGTGCTCCAAAATTTATTCCCCGAAGAGTCGAGTTGACTTCAAAACTTTTCCCTCTGTTCTCTTCTGCTTGCAACGAGTTCCTTTATGTAAATGATCGTGATCAATTTTCGGCAACACAAGAACCCACCAGAGTCAGGGGAAGTAAGACGCAGAAAGAAAAAATGTAACCCTGTCTGCCTTACGGATTAGATTTTCTTTTCTTTCTTTTCTTTTATTTGGTGCTATTACATCTTGCCTTTGCTTCGTGTCTCGACAAAGACGAAGTACAAATGCACGAACATGACATGACACAGGTTGTAACGTAATAGTCGATATCTTCTTAAACACTCAGTCACCGGCTGGCAATGGAATATTCTGAAGTGAAAGTCTCCTTTCACTTCGTCTCCACCCGAGCGAATTACAATTCAATTCAGGGAAAATAGGAGACGACGAAAGTAAACATGAGATGATAGTGAATTTATTTATAAGAAAAAACGATTTTAATGGAGAAGGACTGGATGAATGAAATGAATGTGTCTAATCTCTCTGGTGTTTACCTACTTCGTACTTGACTCATTTTTATTTATAGTCTCCTGCCACCACATTATTATTGTAAAGGTGTGAAAACATTTAAATCAAGTTTGCTTTTGCTTACTTACTCACTACCTCCATCCAAAATATCAAGTTCGGTTCCTTCCTGAGAATTAGAAAATGAAGTGTTTTGTTTGATCAATAGTCCGAAGAAAGCACGCTTTCACTCAAATCGCAACTCACCTCATTTCACTGTGAGACTTGAGCGGGCGCCGAGCCGAGGACATTCATTTGACCTCTATCACACTATTAGCTTTCCATCTCGCATCAAATTTCTCTATCCTCTATTACCTCTCACACTACTTACCTCTTTTTACTCAAATCAAAAAATCTGGTGTGTGGAAAAGGGAAAAATATCAAACAAGCTGAAACGCTAAATTAGGTAATAAATATGCTTTAAATATTGTGGGGAGTCAACGCAACGATGATAACCCAAAAACAAAAAGTTCTTATCAGCTTATCATCAAACTTTTGGATCACCATCGTTGCCTTGACTCCCATATTGATACTAACTAGTAACGATGTGGGTGGATTCGAATATGTAGGAGCAGCAATCAATGTGTGTAGGCAAGTTGGATAGAAAAGCACAACTAACTCAAACTTTTCTTTTCTATGAACAACTCTGTACATGAAGCTAACTAGGAGCTCTGTTATGCCTATTAAATTAAAACCTTGAGCTTTCTTCCGAAACTTCCGAAATTATTACATGAGGAGAAAAAAAGTAGCTTGATAAACTGGAAAGAATTGACAAGGAATGACAGTGCAAGTGACTTGTGACATTTATTGATAAGTTTGAGCTGCCAAGCAGAATCCCGAGGAGAGCACACGGATGAACCTTTCCTCTCCTCCACTCAGTCTCATCGCCAGAGACCGTTACACAAATAATTGACAATTTCACATTTGACCTTTCTCTGATCACACCAGCACACCAACTCGGAAGAAGAGCGGGACGACGGTTGCTGCTGGGACAACAATGCATTCCTTGGCGAAAGCAAGGACAGCCAGAAAACTCCCCTCGCTATCAAATTTCATGTTAACTGCGTTGCACGGAAGCGCATATACCAGAAAGTGTTTAACACACATATTTTTTTGCGAATTTACCAGCATGCAATTTATTATTACTATTATTCTGATACTTTCACTATGTGCCACTCTTTCCAGCATTGGAAACTAAAAGGAATCATGTACAGTATGTCATGGTTTACTTTTATGCGTTTCACTTCCAATGAATTCTCGCAACGGAACCAAAAACGTCATGTACAATTCACTTGCTCCTAGCGCCTGTCCCTCTTACTTTTGAACTTTTTCTGCTTCAGACTGACAAGTTGACTGTTCGACAGAGCAATGAATAAATTCAGGCCAGTCCGAAGCTGAGAAGAGACGCAAACAAAATACAACTCAAAATGGCTGCCACTGCCACAACTAAAATTGCTAAATTCACTTATAAAATTCCATTATGCTAAAGTAGGTTGTTACATTAAACTGTATGAACATGTTTATGCTAATTTTTAATTGTCAATTTTATAAATGCCCAATGAAGTAGGCAATTCTTCGCTTTAATGGCCGGAAAAGGCGATGATCAAGTTAATTAAGACGTACTCACGCTCCATTACTAAATGTTGACACATTTATAGTTAAACCCAAAAATATTGCTAAATCATTTCTTTGTCGCTGAAGACTGCTAGCATTCGTGCTACTTTAATAAACATTTCATTTATGCAACCGACTTAAGTCTCACCCACGTTTTATCCGCTCGTTTCCGTCTAGTGTATGTTACAAGTGTCAGTAGTTAATTAATACCGAATTACTTGCGTACTTATCATTATCATACTTTGTACGTAGCATTTACATTCGTAGTTTATCAGCTTACTTTCAAAGCTGTCATACTTTGAAACAAAAAATTCCCTTTCATGATGCTTTCACCCTTTATCATCATTGAAACTTATCCGCCTGTTTCAGATGTATTTTTCCGTTTCTTCCCACTCGCCTTCCATTCCGATTCGGAACACTCTACATTCTTCCTTCAAATCTCGCTTTTACGTCAATCATTTTATTATGTAGTCATTTTTGGTACTACTTTTGACCTTGGGTGTGTTCATAGTAAGCACAAAGCATTGACCATTACTAACAAAGCGAAATGTGAACGAGCGGAAGTATTGACGGTAAGATTGTTTGATCCGTACCTAATTAGCAGGAAATTAGTATGAGTAATGGCCATCGCAATATAAAAGTTGTCATCATTTTGGTGTCACTTTGCCGCTTCGTTACATTAAGTAGTACTTTCATGTATTGGTAGTTTCATCCCATGTACCCACTAGTCGCAGTGATTATCCGCGTCTGCTTAGCTTCACGTAGGTAGTGATTAAGCTCTGTCATTGCAGTTATTTTTACCATGTTTAGGGAATCTATTTACGTATGTACAGCGTCTTCCTGTCGTCCTATTTTTCGAATTGAAATATCCTTGGAAATGTTTTTTTCTGTGTTGGAAACTCAAAAGAAAAGTGGAAGTTTCCTTTGAAGGTGCTCTGTACTAAATAACAAGTGTGCACACAGGGTATAGGATTTGAATAGAAAAGTGGATGATGGATCTGCGTTGCATGTATATACATGTAGATAAAGCACTAAACATACTCCAAGTTCCACTTCTTTTTCCTCTTTTACTTCATCCTGCTACTTTACCTCTCTTCTAAAAAAAAGAAAGATCTGAGAAAAGCTCTTGTCACGAGCAGAGAAAAGAAGTGGGACATCAAAGTGAACGAGAGGAATATGGAAAAAATCGCATCTCCCGGCACCGTCTTAGACTTTGACCTTAGTCTACTCCCTGATCCACCAGAATTGTTGCCAGTCAAGGGTAGGTTGAAAGATGTATTTTTAAAGCTGCGTCCGTTAATATGCCGACTTCAACTCCGATTTACTTATGCACATGAAATGAAACTGAAGAGGATAAGTAAAAAAAGTAGAGTGGAGCAAAAAGTAAAAATCAAGGGTGACACACTAGTCTACATAATAAGTGCATTCTTCACATTACGCCTCAACTACTTTTTTCCCTGGAGATAGTCTCGTTCCTTTTTTCCTACCGCTTCAGTTTCTCCTTGATGATCAGCATAGCAAGCAAAAAGAAGAATTTTTTATTTTATGAAGAAAACTGTGGTTCCCCCACTTTTATTTATTTTATTTTAGCCCTCTAACTCCTTACTTTTTTCTTTCTTCTTTTCCTGTCTTTGACTACTTACTTAAGTTACACACTACTTTAGTTACTTACTGCGTTGTTGGTTGCTTCCACCGTTTGTAAACTTTTTGCTTACTTTTTTCTTCTTGCTCTCTTCTTCCTCACTCTCACTTCTCAAAACTCCACCTCATCGTCAGTCAACATCAGCAGCCGGAGTAACTGAAGCAGCAGTAATGATTTTCCTTGTCAGAATCATCACTTCATTACTTTCCTCTTGAACAAGTTTCGAAAAATACAGAGCGTACCAAATATACCCTTCAAGGTTGTCCAACTTTTTCTATGAAGAATCGACATGTGCATGTTGGGCTGTTGTGTGAGAGCTTATGAGAACTTTTGTATTTTACACGTTACACCTACCTTGTACATACCTATTATTTTGGACAGGAGAAATATATTCTTTACGGGATGGTAGTTTCGCTACAAAAATAACTAACCTATCTTGTCCCGATACTTGTATTTTTTATCGCCCGAGCTAAGAAAAGAAAAGCAAAGAGAGATGATGACTGCACAAAATGTTTTAATAAAAAAGAAAGAGAGACTGCACGCCAGGCACACAGGCACGGCATACATTCAGGAAAGAGAGTTGAAAGATGGAGACAGACAGAAAAGAAAATAAAAGAAAGGAAAAGGGAAAGCTGGAGAGACGAAACATAACACAACACAAGGCGCGTACGTTGAGCATGACTCTTGCCTCGTTTAGTTTTTGGAGTCGAGCCGAGTAAAGCATTGAGCACGTTTGATTTCCTTTCCCTTCCTCCATCCTACTTTCACTTGACAGGATGAAGGTCAGACGAAAACATTGTCGAGTTGAGTTGTAAAAGCACCACGAAAGCATAACCAAAGAACACATCAGAAAAGACTCCTTTCTTGTTTCCTTTAGAAAAGAGGCTACTACCGCTTTCCATCTGCTGAAATGACTCAAACCTTCGACCGAACGCAGGAACAAAAAAAATTTGCACACAAGCGTCTTTTCAGTTTCAAGGAGAAAAGGCAGCAGGGAAGGGAAAATGAGTTACTTTATTCGTACCTTGTTACTTGTAAAGTACAACGGAACAGAGCCTGTCTTCCACGAAGCTTTTCCACGTGTCATCTTTTGACTGGAAAGGAATGGACGTGAACAAACAAGATATTTTAGACAATGCCACAAAATAATAAATAAATGTATGCCTAAAATTCCACTACTTTTGGATTAAATGGGAAAATACAGAAGAGAAAAGGAGAAAGCAGAAGGGGTGAGAGAGAAAGAGGAGAGTTGGAGTAGGGGTGGGCGTCAGGTAAAATAATCACAGCACAATATGTCAAGTAAAAGAACGGACAAGAAGAAGTTAAGAATGAAATGAGTGAAGCACACAAATTGTACAATTTCTCTGCTTTTTGGTGGTACGTAAGTATTTACCTAAGTACATTCGGAGCAGTTGTTGTGGAATGGCGTAAAGTGAAAAGGAAAAAGGAAATGAAACACTTCTTCTTTCTTCGCTTCATCCATTTTTATTACCTACTTTTTTATTTTATTTTTTTACAAAACACTGCTCGCATCACATCACATCACTTCACATCCCTCGCATACTGCGTCAAAAAATCAAACAAAACTTTGTGCGAGCCTTGTCTCTATTTTTTTAGATAAAAGGGACGTACATCGGAATACGTTTGTTTGAGTTACATCTACATGAATACATCATGTTTTTTTGAACTGGTTAACTGAAAAACGCTAGTTTTCTGTCAGTCAGATGATTTTTTTCTTTGTTAGCCTTTTTTGCTTTCTCCCTAAATTACTTGTCTTGAGCAGGAAATTTTCTGATTTGACTGACAATTCTCTGCGAGTGACCTAAATAACTTTTTTGGAACATTAACGAAACGAGTGTAATGAAACGAAATGGTAGAGATAATGAAAGACGTACGTTCTTATTAATGACGAAAGTGTTTTACAATGAGCAGAGAACAACTCAGCCGAAGTGGAGTAGAGTTAATAGTTTACACGGTCACGTTTGTCGAATGATGATTTCCTACTTTTTCTCCACTGAACAAGTTTTTTTCTCACTTTCTACTTTTTTTCGGTTGATATTTGATAAGTTAGAGCTTTCCCACTTTCTCTTTCCCTTTCATTTCAAGGCCGGTCAGATAAGTAAATACATTTTTTTTTGTCGAAAAAGAAAAAAATGAAGAACAAGGCAAAGCAATGCAATCAGAGAGCCTAACAGGGATCAGAGGACGTGTCTCCTCTCTTATTTTTTGCACGCTAGCTTTTGGTATGCATGCATGCGCCACAATGAAAGTCGTGCTTCTGCTAACACCTCAAAATTTCCTACATACATCTAGTGAAGTGAAATTCGGCGAAAAGCTATTCACGAGTCTTTTCTCCAAAGTTTAATGAGATTTTCCTTTTTGTTGAAAAAAGATTGAGACTTTTCTCTCTTTCATTTGCCTAACCCACGCTACGCATCAAGTTGAAAGCAGCAGCAAGAAGGCGTCTGAATGTTACAAGGTCAAAATAGGTGAAGTCTTCTGTGAGCTCCTGACGGTACTTAACAGAAAAAAGCTTGCTACAAATGAACCATCAAACGCGAATAACAATTTTATTATTGAGAGAGAACTACAAAAGGATTGAAGGGAGTTGTGTAATTGAATGAGTCACTCCTTCACAATCAAGTGTCATGATGGAATGAAATGAAGTTTTAATTTGTAAAAATATAAATAAGATTAATACAATTTTGAAAATGTCTTGTTTGTAAATACTCAAGAAACATTGAAATGTTTTTTAGAAAAATTGGCCGCGCCCATGAATCAAGGGATCAACGATATCGGTCAACAGGGACATCGAAATGATATGGGACAATCAGATGTAGGAGGATTAAACACAGGTTCGGCCGACAATGGAGGAATGAAAGGTAAAATAATTAAATCTTGTTTTTATCATTATTAAAACCGTTTGCCTCTGCTTTCTATCGCTAATTGATCTATTTTTAATGCTTCGCGTTTCACTTTGACTAAAGAAAAAAATACATCAGGAAAGTGAAAAGGCATAAAAGTGTAATAGAAGCTAAATTTAGGTTTTATTAAAGAACAAAAAAGAATGCGAATCGAGGAAAAAGAGGAAAAGTCATAAAATCTGTGCACGTCGATAAGTGCAAAGTGGAGACGCGGCGAATCACGTCAAGGTTAAGCTAATGAACTTTCAATTATTTCCAAGCGCGGTGTGGAAGAAAGGAAAGGGAAAAAACGTTCAGATGAGATGAGAGGCATTGGAAGGTCGTTATACACAATTTAGGATTGACAGTGACCTGTTCAACAGTTTTTTTTGCCAAGATCGAGTAAGATCGCGATATTCATCAAGCATCTGCCAGAAAATAAAAATCAAGTACGTAAATGCACGTTCCGTACCTCTTCCTCTTGTTTTTTTTAACTTTAAACAATTTTTATGCAAACTTTTGACAGTCTCAAATATACATTAGAAATGTATGTAATATATGCATACACTTGACTTTACACATTGCCATAATTATATCCAATTATCGTAGGTATTTAGGTTATGCCTACGTTAATGAACATGAACGCTTTTGGAACAACTGTGAATTTCAGCGCAATATGAAACGTCTTTTCTGCACACTGTCATGTCTCAAGCTAAGCTTGCGAAAAGAAAACGGAAACGATTATTTCTTGTTGAAATGGCAGATGCTGAAAAATGTGAACCTGTCTTTATTCAACTTAGGAAGGAATTTGCATGAGTCCATCCTCTAGAAATTTCTTTACTTCCTGTATTAAAATTTCCTTTCCGTTCTCCATAACTAATTTATTTTTGAAGAGTATTAAGAAAGTTGCACAGCTTAATAATAAAAATGTAGATCACCCACAAGGAAAAGAGAACGGAGCCGAGAAAGGAAGGAAATATGAGATGAAGTTTGTTGCTGGTTAACAAGAAAGGCTCCATTAATTTTTCACCAGACACATTTGAAATGGAAGTGGAAAGGAAAGGAAGGAGGATCTTGTAAATGCTATAAAGGATGCTGATTCCGAAAGATAATCATAATAATGAGTGTGGTAAAAAATTAAGTTATTTATTCATTTCATTTAACAACTCCGTCCGTCCTACAGATCCTCAGAGATAAAGAATGGCCAGTTTTCTTCGTAGCTCGTCAGAGTATCAATTTAAAATGAAAGTTGGAAAAGCGACGTTTTTTGGCGGTAGTGGTTGTACACAAAGTGCACATCTCCTCTTAACTCCGAGAGCACGCGTCGGATACATGGACGAGCGTCTTTCTCACTATCCTGTAAAGTAAACGAACAAGTGAAAAATTACTTTTTCTCCATCCGTCAAATTGTAAATATTATGTCTTGAGAAAATAATCTTATTAGCTGGCAGATTTGCCAGTTAACCACTGCACCAACAAACACACAGCAGCGGCAGCAAATCCACAGATGCTATGGTTTTTAGATTTGGTTAGTTAGTCAGTTTCCTTGCTTGCTTACAGTTTTCTCAATTAGGTACCTAATGTTTATCTTTATTAAAAATTTAAATGAAAGAGAAAAAAGTTTGCAAGTGACCCATGATGAAGTGAAGAGGTACGCATGGTTAAATGCATATTTCGGCGTGTGTAGATTTCTAAACTCTTTCTAAAGAAATCTTTCGTCGTTGTTAGTTGAATCGTTTTCACAGAGGAAACTTCATAACGTTTCTTTTACCCTCCATTCTATATACAAAGTCAGTTCACATAAAGTAAGTTTCTGCAAGGAAGGTCACTCTTTCGCTTCTCTTTCATCTTTTCTTGTTTGAACTTGTGCTTTTGTATGTGTGCATATTATTCTAAGAACAGGGAGATGATGACGAAGGAAAAATTTAGTTCCACTACGCGAGGCATTTTCCTTTCTTGGAAGAACCGGCAGCTATAGTAGCTGAATAATTCACATTTTCTGCAAATTTTCGTTTCCAAATTTCCACCATGAAATTCTCCCTCTGAATTGCTAATGCTCATCTTGGACTTTGCACATTATCATTTTCCTTAACTTCCTGAAAGTTCCTTTTGATTAATTCATTTCTCAATTAGGTGTGCACAAAGCCCGTTTTATACATTTTTTCGCGCTTTGCTTTAAAAATAGAAAAAAAGGCGGAATCATGGTTATGGCTAATATTATATATGTATAATGTCGAGAGTTTTGCCACGGTTCCCCGAATATTATCACGAGTCATCATTAGTTCTTTGGCACATCTTTAGTTTCAACCTGTCATGTTTCATGTCAGACCAAAATTCATTTCGCACTCTCTTCCTTCCACGTTCCTACAACTTCACTTCCTCCTCTTCTCATCTTTATATTTTGGGCAGAGCCGCTTTAAGGAAAGCAGCTGGCATCACATCACTGGCAGTGGAAAATGGCATGACATGACGAACGCAAAACTAGCCACAGTCACGGCAGAAAGTAGGTTCATTTGTTGCTGAGATGTTTATCTTGTGAAAGATGGCAAATAGATAGGATATGTCTCAACTGACTTAATCACAAGCCATGAATGCCAAGTTTAAGGTCGCTCACTCTTGATTTAGCTTGGAAATAGTTTCTCTTTCTCTCCTTTGCGTAATCACAGAAGACACCTTCAATTCTCTCTCTAATTCCATAGTGTTCTATAAAAACTGTGTCAGCAAGCCGAGTCGTCTCAACTCGACTTACTTCTTCGTCTTGAAAAACTCTCCTGAGACCAAATACAAAAATAAAATAAATATACATATAAATAAAGAGGATATTTAAAAAATGTACGCAATGCGAGTGTGAACCAACAGCCTAGTGATTTTGTTGGCGCGCTTTCAGATATACACCATTTATTTCATCAATTAATAGGACAATTACGAGAAGAGTGTAACAAACATACATAACGACATCACGTCACATCACATCACGTCACTGCTTCATTTACATGCATTGCTTCATTTTCCTTTTTTTTCTCTCCGGTTTTAACTTTATGGTGTAGCGTAGCTTCTTTAGTTGTTTAACGTAAATGTCACCCTAGTCAATGGTTCAATCTTCAATACTTTGGTTTGTGGTTTACCGGGAAAAGGTGTAAGCATTCTATATGTATATATCGACATGAAGAAAAAGGCACATTCGTGAGAATTTTGTGTTCGGGCGAAAGACGAGAGAAAGATAAATTGTCGACGACGGACCGAGTTAAGAAAGTAAAACAAATACAAAGGAAGCAGGGAGAAAAAATGTGATAATTAACTGGCACATTACTTGAGAAACCCATTATTTTGTTCGTGTTCCTTCAATATGAAATATGCCCGTGTAATGTAATGAAACCTGCATCGTTAGATTGAATGGCTTATCAAAACGAATTCGAAGAGTGGGTTACTTTTCTTTCTGCGACGTTTTATGTACATTAAGTACGTATGTTGTGTTGTTGTGTGTCATGTCGATCAAACGTGAGGTTTAGAAATTAACTTCCCCGAAACGTGTCGTTGGGATGCATTACCGATTCGTGGATTAGTGGCTGCGTTAAAAATAATTGAATTGAATAATATAAAATGGTAAATGGACTTTTCCCACTTTTGAGCAGACCGATTCTCGACTTTTCTTTTCACACTCTCTGCACGAAAATAGACTGAAGGTTGCGTGTAAATTGCGAAATAAAATATTGCAATACTTAAAAGTACTTGCTTCTTGTTACTTCTCTGTCCTTTAATGATGTGCTTTTAAAAATGACCGTGACCATTTTCTTGTCACGTAACTTCCGTCCAACCCACTGAATATAAAGAGATGATGATGAAGAAGATCCCGCCTCTTCAAAACCATATAATCATGAAAAGTCTATAACGATTCTTGAAAACCCCTACTCTTGTTAAAACGGAAATAGTTAAATCGAAAAAAAAACATTAAATGGGATGCCCGAGTCATTTTTGTAAATATTTATTGGATAGCAATTACATTTTATGTGAGGTTGATAAAGCCCAAATTGCCTAACGACCCAAAAACAAGAAGAAAATTGGGACCATCTTTTGAGAATGGAAATTAAAAATGCATAAATAAAACTTTTAAGCATTTATTTCAACACGACGCCTTTTAACCTTTTAACTAGAGAACTAACTCATTCCTCGTCACTCACCATTTACCACTAAAATATTTTAATCCATTTAGCAAAAAAATGCATCTTACAGCTTAAAAAATTTAAATTTCTTTATACATTCAGTCAAACGAAATAAAAATCATATCAATTTATAACAATATATAAAGGATATTATAACTAATAAAATCTGTCGATATGGTCCATTAGAGAACGATTCTTGTCACTTTTGTTTTTGTCCGTCACCTGTATTGTAGGTTTCGTTTCAGTCATTCATAACGAAAACACTTTACATAATGCATGAATTCTTTCAACCAAAAATTATGATATCCAAATGGCCGTGTATAAGCGGACTACTGATATTGAGACTATTACCATGAATTAATAAAATGTTAATATTTTTACATTGAGTAAACCCACGACTTCTTAAACTTTGCGTTTATTCTTTGAAGCATTCTAATTTTAGTCTTCCTAAGAAGAGGAACTCTTTGTCCTATTTCCGTTCCCCATTTTTTGCTCCAATTTCACTGTGAAAATGTAATCATTAAACCCGTGACATACGTGGTGTTATGCTATCGCATTCTAAACGAGAAACAGAACAAGTGACATAAACAAATGGCCGTGCCAGTAAATACATCGTTTGGCGAGAGCTTACATATTTTGTGTGGAATATCGTTTTGATAATAATGAGTAATAGCACCTTTCACAGTCAATTCTCCACCACTTCACTTCCCTTCCCCCACTTGACTTTTTACAACCAATTCTTTTCGAAATCAAAAGCAATCATTACTCAAATCGAAATAGTGAAATGAAATTCAAACCCTCTTCTGGATCCTCTCACTCTTTCTATTTGACATTTGCTGCTTGCGTTTGCTTTGCCTTCATTATTTTAGTTTTCCCATTGTTTCCTTGGAGAAAGTGCCGGAAAGTGGTATGGTGGTAGTTGAGTTGAATTAAACTCAAATAAAATCTAGGAACACAGTGAAAAACGAGTTGGGCGGTGAGTGAATTGAAAGTGCAGTGAGCTTTTACTTTAGTTTTGGATCACATTTCAAAACTTCTCCTCTTTTCTCACAGTCTCTCTCACATTTCATTTTACATCCGTGACACTCTAATGATCAGTCCAGAAATAATGACAGTGAAACTCACACAATGTTTTAAATGCACACTTATGATAAACATAGCGATGCATTGCAGAGTACAGGGAGAAATGCTAGAAAAACGCATGTATGAGCAACATCCAATTCACTCCTCCTTCCAATTACACGCTTTTAATAAATATGTGCCTCCTCATTTCCTTCCTGCGACCCATCCTCCCTCCATTTTATGAAGCCTCACCGGAGACAGCTGTAGTGTAGTGAAACTGGAAGGGAAAATTTTCCCCACTTGAAAATACAAATGACCTCGGAGATAAAATAAATGGCAATATTTTAAAGACTTATTTCTCGACCAACTCTCTTTTAATTAATAGACCACATTAATATTCTACAAGGCTCGTTCGTACTGATTTCATTAGGCATAACAAAACACGAAATGTCTGCAAAATGACTTGACTGACGTTTTCCCTACTTCCTCTACATTCAACATTCTCTTCAGTAAATAGTGGCACCGTACTCATTTACTTTTTGAGCCACTTCTCTTCTTTCTGCGTAATATACCAAGAAACCCTATAATTTGGCACCAATACCCAACAAAACTACATTTTCCTTTATTTTGCTTCACTTGGAGAGAAATACGGAAAAGCATCAAAATACGTCTTTCATTTCACATGATGTAAAGTATTCGAAAAATGGTAAACGCATGATTGCCAAAGAGAAGGGGGTTACGTAGGGTCCCAACTTTCTTCATTTACGTAGGTGTTTACACTCATTATTATGCTCCGATTACATTACAGATCCGCTGTTTATGTTTGTCTGCACTGCAAGTAACTTTATACGTGGCAATCATTATCATTATTATTATCAACATCGTTTTGCTTCCTCTTTCTTTCGATTCATTCGAGAAGGCAAGGCGAGGAAATGGAAGGAAGGTTTTGGCTTTTGGACAGGACAGCGCAGACCGCATTCGTTGTCATGCGTGATATTGAAGAGTGACGAAAAACACGAGTGCATAGTCATAGACATTTGTTTTCTCCTACTAGAAGTGAGAAAGTTTCGTATTGAAAAGTAAGTTAGCAGGTTGAATCAGCCATTCCTTGTCCTGGTTCATTTTTCTCCCTGGGTACAAAATAAGATGCGAATCAAATAAAAATGTGATTAAATAGGGACGTAAAAAATGAGCATAAAAATAAATAAAGTCATTGCATTCGGGAAACGACGAGAAAGTTATTCGACGACCTCGCCGAACGTATGTAGATATGTATTAACTGAATGTGTGATGCTGGCAAAGATAACATTACATTACAAGAAAATGTTTTTGTACATTTTTTTCGTTACGGTTAAAATGGTTACAAGTTTGAGAGGAGAGAGAAATACTAGTACAAATAACATGCTATGCATTCAGTTTAGTTTTGTCTCGACTTGCTTTTCGTTATGTTGATACTCTTGATGAGTTCATCCGCACCAAGAAGAAAATAAAATACATTCAGGAGTAGATAGGTATTAATGCATAAGAATGTACCTACATTCTGTTTAGTGATTACCGCGAAATCGGAGTGCAGTTTTATTTTCGGTTGGCTGATAGTCTTGTTTATTTTGCTAGTTGATGATGATGATGGAGCAGAGTATAATATGTAGAAAGCATAAAGTGCCAAATTAATAAGGGACATGGTTTAATATAATCATAATAAAATAAGACAAGTTTTTGGCGTTAGTGAGGAGGTGGAAATGATATGTAATCACACATCTGTTTCTTCTACTAACACTACTACGTACTGACGACATCGTTGTCATGATGGGAGCCTATATAAATTCGCAGTAGTTCATTAACTTACTCAATAAACACAATGTTGTAGTTATATTTAAAAGAACGAAAAAAAAAATCACCGAAAAATACGTAACACATTTTTAAAAGTGAGAGCCAAGTAGGCTGCTGGGTTTTTATCCATCTGTTTATAGAATTAGTGAGTGACTAGGGAGCATTTTTTCTGCACATTATAATCTATATAATAATAAAATGTTTTGGCTGAACAGATTAAATTTCCATTTTACTAAAATATTCACCACTTGGGAGCAAGATGAAGAGCATTATTGTGATATAAAATTTGACAGTTAGAATGCAATAAAAACAATTAAATCAAATTTGGAATAACTCATATTGAAAGGCGTATGTAAATACAGAATATTTTCCGTGTGCCATTTTCTTTTATATCACAATAAAGATTCGTTCGTTGAACAATAAAGTAAAATCCCTCGCGACCTTGACTTCAATGTGTCCACACACAGGAAAATTAAATTATGAATATACTAGATTCAAATGACGTAGATTTTTTGTGTAACTTTAGATGATATTGCAACGGTGGAAAATAACGATGCATTTATAATATAAAATTTGAATTATGCCTGTATTATTAAATTTATTTATAGAAAAGTTCTCTTTTCACATTACGCTACCATTTTTTGCTTGTAATATATTTTGTGTGTAAACTTAAGTACTATACTAACAGGAAAAGTTACTGGGTTTACACAAAGTTAATGAATTGCCGATTGATTTCAAACCAGGCCGATATGAACATGAACATTCTAGTTTACAATGGCTTCTTGTTTGGCACATTTCGGGGTTCCTTTCAGCCTAAAAAACTATGCTACGATAAAAAGATTTGGGTTGAACCGACAGTCCAACATTGGATTTTTAATTTGATCGTTTTATTCAGTACTTTGTCAATCAGCTTGCTACGCACAGAAAACAATAGGAAATTGTATTTTCTTGAAAATGTCAAAATGTGTAAATTTATTGATACATTTCAACATTTGGACACATGATTGACGTCATGAGCTTAGCTCAGATAACGTCTAGGATTGTAAACAACGGTGACATTTTCTGCTAATGAATATTCACTCATCAGATCAGTGACATATTCTCGTCCAAAGTCGAAGCACGCATTACGAATCATAATGTTGGCCAAAACATTCCCACATTCCGCAGTGTTCATGAAAATTAAATGTTTATTTCTTTCTCTGGTATTTTCACCCCAATGACTTGACTGCCTCCGCTGACAAAAAAGGATTTATTTTGCAAGTATGCACCACATTTCGCCACCTGCGGAGGACCAAACCTCCCCCAACAGGAAATTTACTGTTCTGTTAAGCTTTTACATGGCTTCATCTGAAATTCGAATTTTATTGCAGGACATTTTATTTTAATAGTATCTCAAAGGATTGTTATTGAAAGTCTTGTTCGTTCATGATGCGACCTTATTTATAACGAGAATGCCAATAAACGCCAAAATCATCGCATAAATCCACAACGACAAGCTCTTAATTCAATCTAATAGTTGTGCTACATGCTAATTAATGCTTAAGTACCGTTTATAATTTTGCGCTTCACTCAAGACTAAGACCTCAGGTTAATTATGAATCTGAATGCACAAAAAATTAATGGCCGACATTCCACGGAGTCTGTCCCTTGTGAAGTATGAAATGTTGTGTGGTCTTCTTAACGCTTTACCCATAGTTATGACGATGCAAACGACAAATGAAGGATAATAAAATTATTATTGGGCTATGCATGATGACATGACGGTTGATTCTGGCCATCGCTTAGTCTTTTACTCTGACAAGCATGCAAACGATGTTCATCTTTGGATGTGCGTTTTAAAGTTTTTACGACTCGACTCCACGCAGTCGACATGTAATGTATGTAAACGAACGTGATTTCTTTGACCACAGTCTACTTACTCGAGGAGATTAAATAAAAAAAAGGCGAGATGAAATAAAACGTACAAATAGCGGGTCGGTCGCCGTGTCGTTGAAAATGGGAGATGGCGAAGTGATGTGATGCATCGGCTCAGCATTCTTCTGAAATGAAATGAAATAAAACAAATGAAAATGGAATTTCAGCTGTCGTCTAACTTTTTTACTTGTTGAGGAAGACAACCTTCCAATTTCCAAAACAAAAAAGGCATGTTCCATGGTCTATTTTTCCTTTTTCGCTTTGTCTCTCTCTCCAAGTAGCTGTAGGACATTAATGAAATAATATAAACTGTATATCCTTTACCAAGTAAGAGACACATGTGTGGTGCCAGTACTACTTTCTGGTTAAGTTATTCACACGCAAAATGCACTAACTACCTACATATTTAACGGAGCTTACTCAGTGACTCGAAAAACCAAGGCTCGGTTAAAAAAGAAAGAAAAACTAAAAACTGAGAGTGGAGTGAATCTATTTTTCTTGTCTTCCTAGATGTTGCTCTCTACAAGTTTTGCTTGTGGGGGATTAGCTCGTCATCGTTCGTAATCATCTTTTTGGTCCCTATGTGGTCTAATTTTTTGGCTCACATTTCACTTTACTCTTTACTTTTTTCTCTTTAAAAAAATAACTCCATTCTCTTCTGGAAAGCACAACATCACATGAACAATGTGGGTATGTCCCGGAAAATAAAAGAGCATATGTCTAAAGTTGTGATTCCTCTTTTTCTATTTTCTCTTTGTTGTGTGCATTTCTCTTTGACGCACTATTTGGAATGTTATATTATGTATTATATTATCATAATATGATAACATTTTCTGTCTGTTGTGTGAGCTGAGGATTTTGGGATCTGCTAATTTTCTTCTGCCGTGTTGTCTTGTCTATAACCTTGAGACAGCGGACAACAATGCAATAACACGAGACAGCAAACACGGAATAAAACATAATATTTTTTTTATATTAAAAAGCCTTTCGTTATGGTTAAAACAGCTCAAATACAATTTAGGTTTGCAGTTTACCGTTACTCAAGCCTTTACATTACAATGAATGATGCGATGATGAGGTAATTGATTTTTTAACATCTGGACGGTACTTTACAGTTAAAGGGTTCTTTGCCATGTGTGAGTGAGCACGGCATTCTCTTATGAACTTCTACACTGATAATAAAATTACAATGTTTTCCCTGATGATGAGAACCCGTTGAACCCAGGCCGAAGCAAGGAATTTTCCTGAAAACTTATTACTTAGCATTCTTACTGATGTAAAAGCGCGGCTTTTGTAGTTAAAAGACCTAAGGTCGGCCGGACTCCCGAAAAGGAAAAGTCAAAGCAGCAAGCGGCTGTGTTTGTAAGTAAATATTCAGATTTCACAAAAAGACTGACCGTCCTGATAAGATACATAAAATATCGCATTGACAAACACTGATCGGTTACTGTTAAAATGCGATCAATGCGATACCGCACTAAAGGCCGGACTAAATGACCAATTATGCATCATACTATGTATACTAATGTTAAGGAAAATAAATAAATCAAAAGAGATAAAAGGAAAACTACGCATATGCAATATGCACGCATGAATGAATGCAATGCAGTCATATTATAATAATGCTAATAAGGTAAAAGTTGCTCACTGTTTCTGAACCAGACTCTACACTTTAGTGGATGGTGGAAGACGGAGAAGCATGGAAACAAGAGATTGTTGTTACTTGAGCAGGGGCAGGTCACCTAATCCAGCAATTAGTTCTAAATGAGAGCAACTAGACCGATGAGCATTCATTGTGTAGCTAGAGTCATGCACACTTTGTTTTGAGATTTTCTTTTCCAAAACTTATTCACTCACTCTTCTTCTCACACAATCAATACAGTAGCAGCGAGACGAACTGAAGGAAAACGGACCCTTTCGTTTCGACTTGCATGCAAAGGAGCCAGCCCACTCCTCATTTAGAAAAACGTTCAGTGAATAATGCACCGAGGAAACTGATCCATCTATACGGAAAAACAATATAGATTGGCTCTATGGCTGGCGGCTTGTTTTGGCTCACCAGCTTTTAACGGGGCCACTAAATCACAGTATATTCCGTGTCATTCATGCGGGCAAGGTTCAAACCCAAGTGAACAACTCCTTTTACAATAGTTTTTTATCCAAATGCTAAAACTCAAGTTGAAATTGGATATGGAATACATGTTCCCAAAACAAAAAAGGAAAATGAGGAGAAGAGCTTTGTTTTGATTACGATCTTTATTGGACATCTTCCCCAATGCAGAATGATAAACTGCCAAGATTACTCAATTTGCATTACACACTGATTTGTGAGTCTAGTGCGTCAAATGTGCGGCAATTAGCCTTTTCCCATTAAACAAATAATATAATAAAGTCTGATGAAGGCTCAGAAATGTGCTGCGTAGCTTTACTGTACTCTTAGAATAAACTAGCAAAACGTTAAGTAAAATAGCGTAATAGCGTAGCTAAGAGTGCTTTTTTCCTATTTCGATTCCAGTGAAAAATTTGTAAATTGTCAGGGTAGAACTTCAATTCGACATTTCATTCCCGATAAAACAATAAAGACTACCTTTTTTGTAATTTAACTCAATCGAGGTTCTTCAACTCCATCTTCGAACTTAATCTGGCCCAGCGGATTTGGCGAGGGCAGCAGAAAACGCATTAAAATTGGTGCAACATTTCTGAGAAAAGTTATCTCCAGATGGACGAATAGACGGAAGGAAGATTTAGCAAATAATCTGCTGCGCTTTAAGCGCGCAGCACATGATAACAAACTATCCAGACGAGTCTGAATAGTTCGAGGAAATCTTCAGTCTGTAGAGTCGAGTCTGTAGATTTCAAAATTTTCGAAAGTTTTAAAACAGAAAGATGAATGCAAAGACACAAATATCCGAACTCTAACACTGTCAGATGGTTTGTTAGTCGTTTGATAATCTAAATAAGAAATTTTTAATCTTCTTGAGGAATGACCCTTTCATGTACAGAAGGTAGAGCACAGGTACACTATTTTGTATGTTTGTGTTTGGTATACTGAAGGTAAGAAATTTCGCTATTGTAACAACAATAATAATAGAATAGTGTTAGTAGGAGCATCTTGAATTATTAACATATAAGTCCCGTCTGCGAGGAATTTCGGATTTGATGTGGGTTCAACTTCGCTGCAAGGCAGACAGCAGCAGCAACTTTTTCATTAATCATTCATTATCTATCTGTCTTCTTTGCGACCAAAGTACAACGGTTTCTACCTATAAATGTAACATCTTAGTATGAAAAATAATGGTATAAAGAAAGAAAAATAGAGCAGAGGTAAGAAGTAAAGACGTGAGACGAAACAGCAAAATTTTTGACCATGGGGAAGAAAGTGGAGTGGCGTGAGGTTGGACAGTCAGTGGGAGGAGGAGGATGACGTCGCTGTGGAGAATTTAGAATGAAGGATTGGGATAATTGCGGAAATTGCTGTTCAGTCTATATTTATCCTTAATCCGTATTCTTTGGGGTTCAAACTATAAGAACAATTAAATCAGTCATACTCTACCCGGTTCATCATCAAAATCATGATTTTCAAACGAGCCGTCTGGTTTTTGCTGTACTGGACGTTTAAGCGCACCGTAATATTGTAATACAATTAAAAATTAAACACAGTGGCTGAGGAAGATTTAATTGTGGTGAGGTTGAAGTTGCGCGCGGTCAAAATTTGCTTCGTTCCACGTTACCTTTATATACTTCCTATCAGCAGATACCTATTAGGATAGATCTATCAATTCCACTGCTGGAAAAGAAGAACAACTGCATTTTGATTAGTTTTAACCGAACAGCAAATGGCAGATTGGTGTTAAATGTGACAATTTTTAAATTTTGTTGCAGATATCTTTCATGGTTCATTTACTATACTCGTTATGCTAAGCTTGCCCTTGAGATTTGCTAATACAACGTTATTATTCGCCACAGGAAAGTACATGACGTATTTTAAAATATTAAATATTATTTTAAATTGAAGATGTGAATTTTGTATCAACTGTAGACAGTACTTACCATACGTTTCTTAATATGTAGTAGCAAGACTATTGTGGAGAATTTAATCAAATCAGCGATACCTTTGTACGCTGAAGCTAAGGTGACCGCACTAAGGCCACTCATATAAAACTCAATAGAAAACTTTAGCTAATGCATTAAATTGAACATTGCAAAAAATAGGAAGTAATGATTTGTAGCTTACAAAAATATTCTAGTACCACTAAATATTTATGCCATATTTTATAGCAATATCGAAAGGGGAAGCTGGCATGATATGAGTATAGGTACAAATGTAAAGAAAACAGAAAGAAGAAACTGGTCGTAGAGGAAACCCAACATCTTCAGCGTGTAACAGTTTTTTGGTGTGTCAAATTTATGTTTTGACAAGTTCGAACTTCGAAGATGAGATCAAATAGTTAACTTCAAGGTAATGAAAAACCAAAAAAACTGCTTTTACAATTATTTTTCACCCGCACAGAAATGAAAGTGACCTTCAACTCCAGGAATTTTTCAACTTTAGAATAATTGCAGCAATTTGAGAGACGCCGAATTAAAATTAGTCTATTTCGATGCTATTTACTCCAATCTCCAGTTGCCTGTCGGGTACATTTTTCTAAACAACTACTGCAACAGTTTTGATCCTTTTTGCAAACTGTCAAATATTCTCTGCATTTTAAGAGCAAAATCAACTTTTTACACTGTCTGACTAAAATTTTATCCAAGCCACACAACAACTGCTTGAACCCTTAACAAGGGTTTATGTCTAATGAGCATATTAATCCAATTTAATTGGCATTGAAATCATCTACTAATTCGAAACACTAATTAAAATAGATCAATTCCAGACTAATCTTTCTTCCAGCAGACAATTGGCACATGCTTTACTTGTACAAACTAGCTGCAGTGTGCAGTGGTTTTCTGTCATACCTTACATGACATTCATTCATAATACTTCATCCCTTCTCTGACAGCTCTGACTTACACTCTTACTTGCTTACAAGTTGTGCTACACTGTACCGCAGCACTATGAAGAAACAGTGCCAATGCCAATTAATTTTTCCCGAAAAAAATGAAGGACATGCATTAGAGAATATGCTAGTTTAGTTTTTAAGTTTTATTTAGGTTTTTGGATCATCATATTTAAAAAAAAAAGTAAATAATTGCAATCAGCAGAACGAAATGTCAAAGTAAAAAAGAAGAAGGGCACTATGAAAATCCTGGGCTTCCACTTTAAAAAGTTCTTCAAACTTTTTTTTCTGTAACAAGCCGTTCATCACATTAAAACAGATGGTGGTGGTGTGTGTGTGATGTAGCGTGGTAAGCCAATACTAATGAAATAATGGTAAATACTCTGCTTAAATGATGACGGTAATTTTTTAGTGTTCTTCTCACTATTTCCTATGAATAATAATATTAGATTGCAATATAGGTTAAAAGAAGGAATGCATCTGCTCACATCCATCTATTTGCTATCTATCTATCTCCTTGTAAGTTTCTTACCGACTCACTCATTGAACCAACGGATCACGGAATCACCATTGAGGGAAGAGTTTAGTTGCTCATCTGACAGACTGTGACTTAACTAACTACAACGGAAAATGTGTACGTATTTGCCCGACGAAAATCTGTTTGGCCTTCGATTTTTACTGAATATGTCGCTTTTATTGCTTGTGGAAACTTGAGACGAGCGTCATCATCACCAGCAAGGCAAAAGCAAAGCATCCGTTTTTTGTGTCTGTTTCTCTGACACATGATCCCGGACATAGTTTACTTGCGTTTTTATTTTCTCTACAGTTATGACTGTGTTAAGCAATGCACAGATTTTTTAATGCTTCCAGTTCCTTCCTACATCCTATAAATTTGTACCGCTGTAAAAAATATCTTCCTTCTTGCCTTCATGCTGCAACAACTACACGTGCGTTGTACTTTTTAAGAAAGAAAAAAAAACATTTTCCTTTTCCGCTCGTAACCGTTCGAAATGTTTTTTGTCTTTTAACAGTGGAAAAGTATCTTTATCTTCTATTTAGACAAGTTTCGAAAATATATGTATCTATATGTAAAAAAGTTTAGGGTATTTTTAAAACTATTATTGGAATTGGAAGTGTTACTGGATCATGTAAACAAAAATTGCTAAATCACCGTTTCTTGTTTACTTGCTCTCTTTCTCCTCTGTGATCCTGTCTCTGTTTGGATTTACAGTGTCACATTCAAAGTTCGAAAGTACATCTGACGATTTCAATACTTATTACAGAGATTGTTTACTCATCATTCATAACATCTATAGATAGAGAAAAAATCTTCTCATACTTACGCGCTCAGTTGTAGAGCTAGAGTTAAATCTATTTAGGGATAAAAAAACTTTTCCATTTTCGAAAGTTCGAAAGCCGACTTTAAAAATAATGTCAGAAAAACTAATGATAATCCCGGAACCAAAACTATGCTCTTGTCAGTCCGTCACATATACATAACAATAACGACTAGGAAGTCAAGATGTCAACAGAAATTGCCGTCTAACCTCAACCTTTCCACACATCCAAATATGTCCGTAAATTATACCTCGGTTGTATCGAAAAGCACAGAGAAGAATTTAATCTAGGATTGTTTTCATTAACCACAACTTGTTCATTGCACGCCTTGTGCACTTTCAGTTTCAACCTTTCTTGACGGCATTGGCGAAGGTAGTTTTAATATCGTTAATTTAGAATGGAAAGTAATGAGAATTTGTGTGACTGAGAGAGTAAGAACGAATGAAAAATGTTATTGGTTGACCGAAAGCACATTAACCTTTCCACAATGTGACCTTATGCCCCGGGAGAATTTTATGGGACGGCTTGGAATGCTTACTCTTAGTCTACAATTTAGAGATTCCATTTCATTTTAGGTTTCGCAACTAGAATTCTGAAAAGGTAACCTCATAGATAGTCACGCAGAGCCCACATTTTCCGGAAAATGTAGACTCCGGAATGGAAGTGGAAGTCACGGAAGTAGAGAAGGGCCAGTAATGTGAACGTGGAGGCCGAAAGCAGCTGGATGGATGCATTTAGAATGATAATTGTGAAGCAGGACGAAACGGCTTGACCTTGACCTTGCAGCACTTTTGCTATTGCTTGCTCTAAAGCCAGATTTTGCCAGACATGACAGAGCAGAGTATATTTATATAAAAGTGAAATTGCACGTAGAGTGCTATTCTCACGAACATAATGGAATGCTTGGAGAAACCGAGGGGAAGGAAGGAAGGCGAAAAGAATGAAAGAAATTTCGCTTTCTCTCCAACTTCAACAAAACCTCATTCAGCAAATTACGTACTTAGCGAGTAGAGCGACTAGACAAATGTTTACAAACGATGTCTCATCTGTCCGCTACATTTCTCCTCGTATTTCATTCTACGATGCAGATTTCTCGTATTAAGTGTACGTTTTTCCGCTTTCTTCATTTGTCATGTTAGAAACCGTAGACTTTATTATTTATTATTATTATATATTATTATTAGCTGCAAAAAGAGAAACACAATCGAAAAGGAGGGACTTTGCCGTGCCATATGCTAAGCACAATGACAATAGCAATAATAAAACTACCACAAAACAACCGACAGAAACAAACAAACCCACAACAACAGTGGAATAAACAGACTAGAAAAAACGAGCTGACAGAAAATCGAAGTCGTTTCTCTTTCGCCTTTTCAAAAACTCAAAGTGTCGCAACAGTGGAAGCGGCAACACTTTTTCCGGAGTTTGACAGAGTTCCACCTCACAATCGGCGCCGATACTTTAGTTTAAAGTGGTGGTGCAATCGAAAACCTTCTTGTTCTCTTGTCTGACGGAAATAGTCGTTTTTAGAAAAGTAGTTGATGGGCACCCAACACAGTACAGAGTTGACAAGACTAAGACTATCAAAACACATTACATAAGCTACATAACACAACACGGTGGAATACCATGAAAATTTCGTTTTTATTGTACAAGAAATTGACAATCAAGGGAATAACCCGTCATTTGTAAATAATGTTGCTGTTAAAATGCATGAACACCAATTCAGTGAAATGGTATTCCACAGGAAATTGTTGTTCTGAGCTGAGCGGATATTTCAAGGTCCTCCGGTTAGGTTACTACATTCTCCTGTGTGCAAGGTTTTTAGCGGCAAGTAGGCAAGCAAGCTCAAGCAAGCAATGTAATTTGTTGATATCTGAAGGAATGAGCAAAAATTTAGACTTTTTCATTCGCGAATTCTCATGACTCTCATTATATTGTTGAGCTATTATTACCATTACCCTCTTATATTATATTGTATTATCAATTGATTGTAGTAAATGCGTATTATGAAGATACTAGTGTAGTGGAAATAGGTAAGGAAGGAGAAAGAGGAATAGAAAATAGGTAAAACTTGTGGAAAAGAACTGCGGTTTCCTTCCTTTCTCCCTCGCTGTCTCTCTTTTTACTCTACTTTTCGTTTTCGTATTGAACCAACTTTCTTCCATTTAAATGTTTGACGTCAATCCAGGAGAACGAGCCAGCAGGCTAGAGCATCGCAGAAGAAGCTCAAGGGCATTTCCGGCCAGGAAACCCGTCTCCGGTGCTCACTCAACTCTTATTCCCTCACATTTTTACATAACCACTAGCTCAACAAAGTAATATTGTTCCACGTACGTACAGCCCTTTGTGGACGCCTATACTTTTCTCATTCATAGCTCCATGCCATGCGATGTGATTTGATATCATATACGCAATAAATATTCGAATCTTATGTTATGTTATGTGATGTCCTACTGCTCTACCCATCCAACAAACGAACGATGCCTCTCTTTGCGCCATGTGTAAAAAGAAGTGCGCTTAGTTAGGTACAAACACGTTTTCTCTCTACTTTTCTCTTCCTTACGCATTCAACTCAACACTGTGCTTTCTTTTCTTTTCTCTCTTGCTCATTCTCTTTATCCATTATGTTTTATCTTTGAATTTCCTGAGCAACTAAAGTAAACGGTTTCTACCCTGCTGCTGCCAGATTGATGCAGCACTTCTTTTCTTTGGAAAAGGGGAAACGAGAGAATGCGATTTTTCCAGATCGTAACACTCTCACATTTTTTTATTCGCGAATACAGTTTTATTGCACGGATGTAGTTTTATGGCAACTTGCAGTATCAGATTTTTAGTGTTACGTCATTACGACATCGAGCATGTGAAAGGTGGTATCTGGGCGGACTCCATTATTCTTCTTCTTCGGTTATTGAGAGAAAAGTTATATGCTAAACAGTCACACTTTCATTAAAAGGAAAGCATTGTTTTTAAAGATTCGTTCAGTAGTGATTAAATAATTGGATGTAGATGATGCATATTTTAGTACCATGTAGGTTGCAAATTTACTTATAAATCTATATTGTTTAAAAATAAATGCTTTAAGTGGTTTCTATGTTAGTATGGCCCAGACGACGGGAAAATTTCAAAGTGGAGGGTTATTCATTCACACTTGGTTACACAAGTGGGAAGTGTTCCGTCGGGTCCAATTGTTTATTTTATTTTAAAGTGTACTGGAAGTGGTGATGTTGTACCCTGCAGAGACACAAAATTGGGTATAGATAGGTGTATCGTTTATGTATGTATGTCTGGCTTGAAACACTAAATTTTCAGAGGGTGGTGACTACCATTTTCAATACTCTTTCTTTTCTTCCACTCAAGCTCTTTCTTGACTCTCCCACTCGCTACTCAAGTGTAGCAAAGTGAAAAGAATTTCGTACCTACTTAGAGTAGAGACTTTGGAGAGAAATTTTGGTGGGTCGGGAATTTTACTAAAAGTTGGTTGTGTGTGTGACAACAATTAAGTTAAAGGTCTGACCTTGACTATTACTTGAAGCGAATCATGTGTGTGAGAAAGCAGAGAAAGTAGAAGGAAAAGAAAAGTGGGGCCTAATCCAGTGAAGGACTCAAAAACGACGCTTTTTATCATGTTTACACGAGTTTTTAAGGCTTCGGGTTGAATTATGTGGAGCTTGGTGTGGTCCTGGAGTTAAAGTCGCTCCAAGAAATGCCAAAGTAATTCATAAAATGTCTATTAAAAGAAATTTATGTCAAATCCCTTCACGTCCCACTCAGCATGTCATTATTAGTTGCCAGAGCAAATGTTAGTGGAGACATCCAACCGAGAAAGTTAATTAAAATAGGAGTATGGAGCTGCTACTTCTGCTGCTTTCCTTCCTTCTGCTTTTCCCTTTTTTTTATTTACGTTATGTTAAATGTAAATATTGACTGGAGGCAGAAAAGCCATGTGCAGTGGCATTAGACACTATGTAAGACAATAATGCAACATGACTATCTGAATTTGTCATGGTCCATGGTTCTGAGCTATTCGATAAAAGCTCCACTGATCTTACTTATTAATTCTGATATTACCCTAGCCAATCGCTCGCAGTTGGTGGCTTTTCCAGGGAAATTAATAGATGAAAGAAACTTTCGTCAAAGCACAGGTCAAGAATGTGACCTTGAAGCAAAATTCAATTATTGACAGACATGAAATCATCATCATCACCATCATCAATTTCAAGTGCGCATTCCATAACGAACCCACACGGAAGTAGGTATATTTAGGTAAAAGCCACAGACGTAACCATAAAGCCACACAGTCACAGTGCCCTACTCAATTGATAAACCAATGTAATATTTACTTGGTGCAGGCTGCGTTTTACTCTTCAAATAGAATCCGAAAGATATTTATTTTATTCGACATCTGAAACGATCTGCAGTGTACTTTTCATTTTTCAAAGCAATGCCTGCAGAATTACAAATACATTACAATGGAATGATCCAGCAAATCACAAATGACATTGAAAATCCACCTTCCAAAGAATCCTTTTGCCAAATGTCTTGACATACTTACGGTATTGTGCTGTAATTAATTTTTGTGCCAGTGTCACATTCCACTCGTCACGTGTCTGAAGCATGTAAAATGTTATTTAATTAAACTAGGTGTTGATGAAACCTGGGTTCTACTGCAAAGGGTAATGGCAGTTTTTCATCTTTTAGGACTAAAGTGAAAGTTGGCCTGTTTTACCCCATGGTAAAAACTGCCACATGAAACGATTGCGAATCAAAACTGAGAGAAAACTTTAATTTTGACAGATGACACCACCTTGCCTTACATTGTGCAATTGTACACATCATGAAGTATTAAAACAGCTGCACTTTACGTAAAGTGAGTGTGCCTTTAGTTTTGCCGTGCGAGTTTGTAATTTATCATGAGTAACTATTTTTGTTTTCTTTGCAATTCCTGGGAGCAATCGTCACGTAAGATGTGCACTTAAAAATTTCCACGGGCGGTGGCACATTTTCATATTGTTAGTTAGTTCACCATCAAATATTAAATTAAGTAGAGTTTGTGTCGTAAGGAAGAATGGAAGAAACAAGAAATTTTTTCCAGCTCTTTGAATTTATTTTTTGTTCCATAATCACGTATTCCGTTTTCGTTGTCTTTCACCGTTAATGTTGTTCCCACCGTTGGCATTGATCTATCAGTCAGAGACTAAAAATGACTTTGTTTCACATCGGAATTGTTATGTGGATAGAGCTTACGTAAAATGGGATACCGCGGGTCAAGAATTTAGCCTTGGGTGGGAGTGAAAATCTAATCTAATGCATTCCCTTCCCCTCCTACAGATTCAGATTCGCATTGTAAATTATAAATTCCTGTCATAGTTATGCAGGCTGAACGAAACCAAATCCGGTGGAAACCGCGTAACAGTGAAAATTATTCAGTTGACTGGGTCGACTCGACCTACATGATTCAGTAACCACAGCAGACACATTCGGTTCAGAAACTTTTTAGTTGGTGCTTCATTATTCATATTTTGTCCACCGCGAGGGCGTCTCTTTATTCAGACAAATTAGATTTAGACAGATGAGGAAATTCAAAACAGAAATGCCATGGAAGGGTAATGGGAGACGATTAAATATTTTTTATTGTCACTTCCAGATACATACACACAAACAAATTTAAGAAATATGTTGTCATCATTAATAAAGCCACGAAGCTATGATATGCAGAATGCAGACCCCATGAATGGTATATAATAAATACGTAGTATGCCTTGCAAATTTTAGCCACTTTAAACTTACTTTAAAAGTTGGAAGACTTTTAAAAGATGCCTGTCTAGCGTCAAAATCGGAGAAATTGCTTCCATAGTAGCGAATAATCATTCTAAACTTCACTGACAACAAGTTGTAAAAATGAGAAATCAAAATCTTTCATTTAATTCGTTTCCGCGGCCTATCAGAATATAAACACCTTCTCGATACGAATATATTGTAATCATGTTGGAACGCCCTCAGCCCAATCGTTTGCTGTTTTTTCCTTTCTTCCAACAATTTACACTCAATCAGTATTATCAGTAGTCACACACGTGTGTCTGAGATGACACGCAGAAATTCTTGATAAGGTAGTGAAGTGACGATGGTGGTGGTTACAAAATAATGTTTGCAGTGTAACTTTTGCCCATGCTCCTACTAACATTTTTTAGCTTTATATATCTGGTGTTTCATCACTACCACCCTGCAAACAGGAGGAATCCGTCCAAGTCGAAACAGTTTCTTTGAAGATGTGGAGGCATCCAACTACTATACAAGTTGTAACACTGTGTACTTAGGTGTCGGAATGTAATGGAATAGTGTTCGGAAAGTGCGATGATATTTACGCACACGAATTTCCCTACTATGTACATTGTACATTATTGGGCATGTAGGAGCAATCGAAGCCTTCACATTATCAACGTCATTCTCCGATCGCACTTCTTCTCTTTGGGAGGAAAACATAATATAAAATTGTTATTACAAGAAGAACTCTTGTGGAAACATTTACCTTTTTAAGCAAAACATTGCTTGTATTTACATTACGAGTTGTGCTTCGCTTGCTTTATACTTGCTTTTTGTGGACACCCAAAAAAAGTTAGATTTTTGGTACGAGTGTGTGACTCTGTCCCTTGCCACCATCACCACCACCTCCATCGACGTTTTATTGTGAAGTAGTAGTGCTCATGTTAAACAGTGTCTGGCTCTGCCTTGAAGAGTGTTCTTTCTGCTCGTTATAGTTGCTTTTCTGTCGCTTTATTTTTTACGCTTTTATACACTACAATTTCTGCGTCTGTGTGCACAAGCAACTTCTTGTGATGTTCCTCCGCTGTCAATATCCCAATACAAGGTCACCCTTCCCTTTTTCATTCACTTTGCTGTAGCTATAGCGAACTTTTTCGCAATAACCACTTCTCTTTTTTCTTTTCGAATTTCGTATGCAAAAGAGGAATGAAAAGAATGGAGGAGGAGGATGGTGCGAGCGAAACGATTTGATGGATGATGCTTTTCGAAGTATGGGCTTTGTTGCCAATCGTGACGATAGTAATGACCTACTGTGGAGTAATTGCTGTTCTTTCTTGATCCTTTGGCTTCGACGTGTTCAATAAAATCACGAATAAATGTCTCTGCATTAGTCTGCATTACCAATCTTGTCGCTCATTTCTGGAGTGAATGAAAATGAGTTGCTTGCTTTATTTATCCTTTTTTTGCTTGATCTGCTTCGTTTTCGCACGGTGTGCAAATCCATATTCCGGAATTCATTTCAAGTTTTCATTTCCTTGGCTTGAATGCTGGGTAGGAATTAATGATAAATGGTAATTAATTTCTGCTAAATAAACCCGGCCCAATATGTGGTGAATTTTATTTCAATGGGGATGAAAGTGAGATGACGCTTGAATACGTCCATGATAAACAAACTAACATTAAGATAATCAGTCGAAATAGAATGGTGCCAAAACAAGGCTGCTTTGAAATTCTGAGGTGTTCTTGAAACCGATCGTTGACTCGCCGATTTCTTATCTGCCTTAACATTTTCGTCTCATTGCTTCAGTTTCATTTTCCTCAGAAAGTCATTTTCAGGAACGACGCATAATGAATCGGAAAACATCTATTGAGCATTTTGATGTTTTTCGTCTTTGAATTGTCAGTTAATTAATAATGTATTAAACATCTGTGGCTTTCAACAAAAACGCTTCGCAATAACTTCTTGTACCACAATACTTAAAAACCAAACCTTGTTACATGAAGTAGTAGGAATTTTAATATCTTTGAAAATGATCAATTCACAACTGCATAATTGTTACTAATTTTGAGTCGATCACTGTCAATTTTGTATTCCTTCTAAAAAGTCCAACATACGATGATGCCATTGATGTTTCATCAAATCTGTTTTTCTCGGTATCCCATCCGTAAGGTTAACTACCTGTCCTTTTATGTCCTTTTATTCATGATTGCAGAAATTTTCCAGTAAATCAATATACGAATTTCCTGCATTTTTTTGAGAAACAAATAACAAACTCATCCAGCAAGATCAACTTAGTTTCTTATGAAAAGTTAAGGCGATCTAAATTTAAGTTCGCTACCGCCATGCTTTGTTTTTGTAATAAAGCAGTGTTTAAAATTGAGTGCATATTAATGTAGGAAGTTTACATGGATGATATTTAGAAATTGCGCAGTATTTGTAATGTAATTAATATCTGTCGAAAGGCCAACATTTTTATTGTAATTGTGTTGTACTTTATCCGTTAAGCGAAATCATGAAATATTATTACTTTGTCTGTCATCTTTTGCAACCGTTTGGTTTGAGGAACATTTACCAATGATCACCAGGCTACATTCAGATGTTTTGTTTGCTTAAACATTTTGGCATAGATCGACGTCGAAGTTCATACTAATACATATAAATATTCGCAAACACATCATTCATACTTTTTTGCAGGATTGCACCCAAAAAATTGCAAAAGACCAGATTAGGCTTTAAAATCAAATTTACTCTCTCATGATTTTTTAAAGGAAGTGAGTTTTTTTGTATGTGTGGAGAGAGATGTGCTGCCATATCACATTACGAATGATTCAGATTTGAGCGAGCATTAAGAAGGGATAAAATAACAACAATGTAATTACAGATAATATAATATTTCACAAAAACAAAAAGAGACGGAATTGGCGATGTCGATGATTCGCACATTATGGTGACCAGTAGCGTAAAAATAAGAGCAAGTTTAATGTTGCGACAGTGAATTTTTTCATCAAATCCTGCAGGACGGCAGTAGACCATTCAAATAAATGTAATCTGACAATATGCAAAAGATACTCGTGAGCCAACCAAAGCACACTATCTGATTGCTGTACGTCTGTGCATAAGCAATTTCATTGTGAAGTTGAAGTTTGTGATTGCATAACACCCAACTCTTACGTTTTCATATTACACTATCATTTCACAAGTTTCAGCTATCAGGTAACATTCATTTCATACATTTAGAGTAGCAATAGCTGTAACTTAACTGGCAACCGCACAATAAATTCTCGACGCTATCAAGATTTGCACATTTTGTACAAGCGCGTGCAAAATTTTAAGCGTACGCCACAACAATGTGTACTAGCAGCAGGATGGTTGAGGCAAGGTGTGAGGTGTGCAATTTAAAAGTGTACGATGGGATGCGATGGGTTGCAATTTAATCATTTTTATCAGTCAAAATGATAAGGTCTATCTAGCAATGTATGCAGATTCATAAGTATTTTTCTGTGTGAACACTGAGAAACACATCTTGATAAGCCCGCCTAATAAATTACGGTGTGAAGGAAACAATGAATGTGATTTTAATTGGGTTTTAGCTTTGCTAATAAAACTCAATAGAGAAACGTGGCAATTGAATCTCAGGTTGTTGGATTTATTAGTATAGAACTGTCGTTGTCATAAGAATATTTTCCATTTCATGCAGAAGAAAATCAATTATTCCAATACGTGTCAAGAAAACAATTTCAAATAGATACGACAGCTAACATTTTAATTTTTGTAAATTTTGTATTTAGTTCCACAAACTGTACGTAAAAATAAAACCTCGTACGCTGATTTTATATTAATAGTTATCATAATAAGCATCTTGATGAGTTCACATTTTATAACCGTGTATCCAAAGTGTACATGTGAAATTCCTTACATAAGCTTGTTCCTAAGCCTCAAAGGTTTTCAATCCCGTGGCTTAGGCCGCCGTTATTCGTCCTTGAGATATCTATCCCATTTTTAAACACTTATAGGACAAATCCGTGCAAAAGTAAAATTAAAAATGACTTTGCCAACACGACTGTTTACCAACATTTTTCCGATTCTGCAATACAATGCAATGAAATGGTTGTTGTTTTTGTTACGTTTCTTTTTCCTTTTTCCCTCTTCGTACGCCGTAATAAAGTAAGTAAGCAGAAACGTAATCGTAATGTAATCTACCTAGCAAGCAGACTTGTAAACAAAGTTCAAATCATTCAAACTGCGGTGATGCAATAGCAGCAAGAACACTCGATTGATAATCAACAAGTTGTTTGGCATGTTTTTTACATTTCTTACTGACTCTACAGGCACAAACCAAACCACCAACACTCATCTTGTGTATGAATGAAGCTATATTACGGACTGATATGAATGTATCGCAATTTGCAATCTTTTGCATAATTTATGACGGGGTACTTGTTATATGGACAATGTTGCTTAGCTGTGTAAGTAAGTTACGTTGCTAAGTGCAATGGCTTTTTAAAGGGGAATGTTATATGACATTAACGACAGTCGCAGCAACAGCAGCAGCAGAAACAGTCCCAATAAATTTTGTGTTTGAACTACAGGACTGCAAGCAAGGTGAATGTGACTTTCATCATAGTTTTACAACTTGAATGCAGCAGGCAAAAGAGTTGGTAAGAAGAGAGTTGCTTGACTTGCCCCTTGGACATGGTCTTGTTGCAAAAAGGGAATTAACTTGATATAAGAAGTTATAAAGAATAAGGAGGCAGAACAGCAGTCCAATCTACGGTTATAGTCTTTTATTACATATACAATGTGCGTGTTACGCAACTTTTTGTGCAACAGAAACCTATTATTTTTATTGTTGTGCATTGCATTACCTGCGTACTTTTAATCTATAAAAATCATTATTTTTCAAAAAATTCGTCATTCATCATAATCTAAAGTTATATCTCTGAATAGAACTTGGTTTGTGCAGTAGGCCTTTATTTTATTTTACTACAGTGGTTGCTTTGTACATAAAAAATTTCAAATTACAGCTTGACAATGCTTGTCTCAAAGATAGAAACCAACAACCGTGCAAATGTATCTCACGCTCATTCAATAATAATAATAATAATAATAATAATAATGCCTAATACATTATCATAGATTCCCTTATCTTTATCGAGCTTAATTTCATGTCATGTTTATAGCAATTCCAAAAGGATGTTTTCACGATCCAAATTACGCACTTCTCCTCTTATCATTTTCAGAATTGCGTAGGGTCGATGCGATTTTGCGCTATTGCCAATCCTTTAAATAACTCCTTAAGCCCTTTTTCCCATAGTAGTTAAGAAACGACCCTCATCCCCAGTTGCGCGTACTAAAATGCCAGGGTACGTTAACACTCGGTCTCTCGCCAGTACAATAAAATCAAGTTACCACGAAGAAGTCGCAACACTTTGCAAATTAGATAGTGGAATTGAAAAAGTAATCACAAGTCAGGCAAGAAGCAACCACCACCACTTTTGGTTCGTTTTGGAAATAAAAATAACATGATTTGAATGCTGAATGTGAAATGTTAATGCGGTTGTTGTATTGCATTAGCTTTGTTGCAGAAAATTGCGTAGCAAAGGACTTGCAATTTGCTTGCTTGCTTATCGCCAGATTCTTTTGTCCGACTGTGTTTGAATTGAAAGATGGAAACCGTCAGGAAAATTGTTATAAAGGAACATGAACGTACCAAACGAACTTTAAAAATTGAATTCGATTTTTCACAATAAACATCTTCGTCTGTTTGTAAACACTTCATACATAGGTACTCTGGGTACCGTACCCATTTACTTCAGTCGAGTTTAGTAAATATTGTTAAATGAAAGGCTGTCAGTAAAAATACAGATTTGTCAACTTTTTCCCCAAGCACATTCTTTAAGGCCCAGCTGGATGAGATCTCAGTTTCTTCGTTTTATTTAGGGGGTTTTAACTTGATCTGATTATTGGTTACATCGGGCCTCCACTGTAATCATCCGTGTTGTAAAAGTTAAATACAATACAAATTTCCCTTTCATTATCATCATCGGATAAAAGACACTGCAAATTGCTGCTACTCAAATAACCCTGTAAATACAGGTAGATGAAGTGAGACGATGGCAGAAGGGGTTGAATGTATTTATTAGCATGCACTTGCTTGTCGTGCCTTTAACTTCACCACGGCAGTAATGACTTCTTCGATCGTTACCTTAACTCTGCATTCAGGATTTGATGGCGCAACTTCTTTTGTGCTCTATACTTTCCTATATTATTATGATTACGATTTACTATATTACCTATGCATCTACATTAAGTGATTTTGCTTGCTTTTTTCATAATAATAATATACCATCTATAGGTATGTACTGCAATCTGCAATGCACGTTTTTGCGATTCCCCATTATATGATGTGGTGAATTACATCGTATACAAAATTTACGAACGAGATCTCCTCCTATTAAATGGGATGAAATTAAAAACTAATCGTTCATTCACAGCGAAACGGAATGGGGAACAGTAAACGTGTTAAAGAACAGCAATAGCAAACGACATTGCAAATTATTCACGTCCGTTTTGTAAAATCTTCATCATCATCGTTATTGTCATGTACAATGTAGTATTGCCTAATTCCTCGTATAAAGTTGTACACTTTGCAAAGTCTCACTCTGTCTTTCAAAGAAATTTGCAAATCTTGTTCACTTTTTCTTTAACTTCAGACTGACATGTAATTTCTAAAGGGTCAAATTTATCAATGTACACTTAAGTAAGTCATGAGGATTTAATCCTAAATTGACATTATTTTATTAGTGGAGAACTTTGTTCATGCTTTGCAAAATTACATTCAATTTATTCGCATTACTTTTCGATATTTCACGGAGCTTTATAATGATGGTATCACGGATGGAGCATGCAAAAACAAAAATCATGAAATTGCACAGAGGAACTGAAGTAAGCAACTATGAATAAGCAATAAATTTATGATGCAGGTTAAAGTGAATTTTGTCAATTTACTTGCTTCGTCGCAATTATTCAGAGCAAGATGCAGGAGAAACGGTGGAGTGCAATTTCCTTTTTAACGATGTGATAAAAAACTTGTTGATTTTTATGGCGCGGTTAAAATTACTTGGAAGCGTTTTAAAGGAATCAGGCCACTTTTAATTTGTTTAATTGTATATTCCGAAACACCTTCCACGCTTTCCCAGTCTTCAATACATTAAGTGTAACCAATGTTTCAAATAGTAAATATTTGCCAGAAAGGAAGAATTGAGGATGATGCAGATTATGTGTGTCGTAATATCTGAAATTTTAACAATAATAATAATAATACAATAATATTAATTGATGTATGCATTTTCAACGGATATGGTATTAATCAAGTTCCTTTTTATCACGGTAAAGTTGATGATGATGATGATGTTGACACACAAAATTTTAAATCCTCTTATACCACGTGAAATACCACGAATCGTCATCTTACATAAAACTGCGACTCCTTCAATTCAGCCAGTCACATTGCATTATGTGTAAATTTGAGTATGGAAGAAAAAGGAAAACAGCAGCAAGAATGGAAAGAAAGGATTTGTTTCTGTATGGAGTGAATCAGCGTGACAAAGTGAGTTGAAGGAGACCTTGTTTTATTGTATTTATTTGTCGCGAATCTTAATGTACCCTGTGCACGAGGAATTAATTGCATTATGCACTGGGTACTTCTATTTTAGATTTCACTGAGTACGCCAAAGGACTCCGTATTTGTAGTTTATTTTGTTCCTTCTTAAATTCAGACCCAACATGAGTTCCTTCACTGTTTATTCTCAGTCCGACTTACTCAATGCTTTTTACAAAAGAAATTGCGAATTTTGATTCTGCCTCTTTGTACTTCAATTCAACTCAACTTTGAAAATGTCTCGACTCGTTCACTGACGAACATGAAAAGGGAATGATTGAATATAACTTACATCAGAAGAAGAATGCGGGGGTTCGTCTAGCACTAAATTTTCTTTCTTGATCTGCATCGCGTACCTAGTCCATGTCGTTGTCGTCGTTGTTAGCGGAGATTAGGTAACAAATGTCATACCGTTTCGCTTTTTATCCGTAGGCTTATAGTTATTTTGTTTAAGTACTCGCATCACGTCACGTCGTGCCATTTGACATGTCTCAAGTTTAACATTTCAAAGTGCAGACGATTTGCCAATGCAGACATTCGTTGAAGATTGAACAATGAAAATTTATGACATACTTGCGTACATCAGAAGAAACTTTTTAGTTCTTTACAACTTGAGCAGATTCTGAATTTCGGATTATCAGTCTATCAGATAATTAAATGCTAATCGAAAAAGTTCCAAATGAAACTAAAAACCTGCCACACAAAATGGAGTGGGCAGTAAGACGAGAGATGAAGAACGAAGAAACATCTCTTACCCACGTACTATCATCATTCATCACCCAGGTTTATTCTATAACAGGGAAAGAAAAGCAAAAGCAAATGGCACTGTTATGTGGATGCTATTGAATGATAAGCAATAATAGCAAATACTTAGGTAACGAGCATGTATTGTCATTGTTGCTTCTACTGCCTGCACCCTTGCAGAGCACACATTATAAAAAACCAGCCCGATCAGGCCGAGTAAAATCCAACTAATGTACTTCTGCAACTTCTGCTACCAGAGTATCACCCCATTCTATTGTATCCTGTAAGCCTCGAAGTTGCACAACAATGCAATTTATAATTGCGTCTGATTATCTGTTCCTAGTTCATGTTATACAATTATACAATTTCACTTTCCTGTAGGCTCAAGACTCACTTGCGTCACGTCGCATTTGTCTTATTTAGGTAGGTTAGTAAACACACCTCACTCACACAGAGACCTGTTTCATTTCAATGTTTTTATTTTTTATCGAGTACTGAAAACCGGTGACTCGCAATTTGTTTTATTTCATTGGAATTGCTTCAAATCAGCACCCAACTCAAACTCAACTCAAGCAAGCACATTTATTGCATTAATTTGCATCGTAGGTGGTTAAACGGCTGTAACGACTTAATTAATTACTCAATTTTAAATGCAGGCCGTGTTTTCACACATTTTTACCCCATAGCACGTTTGACAATTTGTATATAAAAATGCAATTTCCTGTCTTTACTCACTCATGTAATGTGTGTATGCAAATAAAAATTATTTCCCTGTTGCGACTTACTTACAAAGGAAAGAGGTATTAAACAAACAATGCGACTTAGATGTGAGCGAGCATGCATAGTTAAGTTAAACGTTGTCAATTGACGTCTTGTTATTATCTCGCAAAAATCAGCACTTCGAAATCATACACTTCCGTTGTCCTTTTTGTTTTTGCCACATTATAATTGGGCACACACTCACACACAAGACTTTGTCAATTTTCTTTTTATTATTTTACCTGTATGTAAACATTCATGTTTAAACACCTGTCAGCCATTTTCCGCAACTTCCATATTTATGTAACAATTCAGTGCAAAAACGAATGCGAATCTAAAAAAGACTTCTTCGCAGTTCCTCCCTTGGTTAACTTAAACCCAACTAATTCAGTTGTATCAAGTGAAAAATCATATTTGCGGCAGTAGGTCACCTGCAAAAGAAAAACGATAAAATAAAAGGCATAAAACGAATTTTCAAAATTTCTGCTTCGTTAACATTTCGCATTTAGTAAACAAAATTAGATACATAGTTATGTGCTTATTCGGTTTGATTCCCTGTTGTTCACATATTTCATGTGCCATTTCGTTTCATCAGGTGGAATTACTACTTTAATTTGTTACGTTACGTTGCATAATGCAATTCTATTTCGACAACAATAACATGATATATTATATTAGTTGCACGCAACTGCAGCCCCGTTTATCTCCCAGGGAGAGAAAACGGAATCTTTTGTAAAAATTAAATTAAAAAAGGAAATTTGTCCTCTTTTACTTGTCCTATCGTGCACTTGACAGTTGTGCAGCAAGCGGCCGGCATTAATAAATGAATAAGGAGAATAATGTCACTTAATGCATACCTTACATTATATTTTATGCTCAAGTTGTAAATCAGTCCTAGATAACGCGATTTCCAAAGAGGAAGATTCTCTGTGAGTTTATCATTGGTTCATGCACGTCGATTATGTTATTTCCATTAAATAACGTTTTCAGTTTAACTTAAAAACTCATTCCCATCATCATCATCATCATCCTCGTAGCTGACACAGTTTTAATCGAGTGCAAATGCATATTATGTAGCATGGGTTTGAGTTATCATTAAACTTGTGCAAAAATAATACCTACACATGTGAACCGGTTGCGATGTGCTGCGAGTATCAGAAGAGGAGACGATGTTTTTATTCATGGGATGAAATTGCATAACTTTCCTTGTGGAATGTGAGAATGTTGTTTTTTTATCAAGTCACCCTTTTGATTTGTTTAACCTGACACTACCTCACTACCTCTGTTTTAATTTGGGAAACGCAATGTCTTGATGTCAAGCTTACGAACTTCACACAGAGACACCATTCCTCCGTCCGTTTGACCGATTTCTTGCGTTTCTTACGACTTCGAAGTCGAAACTCGCAGCTGTGTGCCATTTTTCAATTGAATACGGCAATACTTTTTCTTGGCACTTTGAAGTCCACATTTCTGGCACCCTACTAAACTTCATTATGATCACTCTTTATAAAACAATCCTTTAAACTGTTTTGCTTTCATCAAAAAATAAAACGGTTTCTTAATACCACCCAAGCAAAGCAAAGGGTGAACAGAGAAACAGATGAATTGAAGCAATATGAAATTGCCTTCAGCAAGCCATCAAGAAAATTTGCTCTTCACGATTTTATTAAAATAAGTTGAGCTGAGGTGCAACTGGGACATAGTTATTATTAAATATTAATCATAATTACGTTACGCAATGAAACAGATAAAAATATAAAGAAAGAAAAAAAGAACAAGAAAAAATATGAAAATGGAAATTTAATTTGTTGCACGTTGCAAACAAAATAAAGCAGGGCGCAAAAAATGACACTCAAGAAATTTACTGTAATTATTCGCATTTAAAATGAGTTTGAAACCTAGTTCAGTGTAACACTTCGTTTCACTTTTATTGTTTGTCGGAAATTTTCAGTTTTATTTTTAATACATTTGTCTGTCATTTTAATACATTAGCGTAAACTGCACAATGCAACGACGACATATGTAAAGTAATTAGAGCAGCAGTAGTAGTAAAAAATTAAATTCTGTATTGTTTCAGTGTTGCGTATTTTTTCTTTAAAAATTGTTGTACATAATACATAAATAATCTGTGTGCCATTATTATTCATTATCATGTGTTATTTTTAAAATGACTTCTGCTCCTCTGCTGCACTGCGTTTGCCCCTCCGCAAATGAGCATTCGCGGTGGAATGCAAACTGCAAGAAAACTTCTTTTCATTTCATTACGTAAAAAGTGAGCTGTTAAAAGTAATGACAACTGGGATTATTATGACAATGGATGACATAAAGACAGCGCTGACGTTTTTCTATGTGATGTGACATGCGGGGAATTTGCTGATCCTACTAAAGTAACTACTGTTTCGGCTGAAGGGCTGATGTTATGTGATGAATGAAGCACGCGTCCGCAAGAAAGAACCTATTTATTTCAAAGCGATTGCATAAGTGCAGTTTTCCGCCTTCTTTGACAAAAAATTACGGACGGTACATTGCAATAT
>VYYJ01000921.1:0-40404 GCA_021029165.1 Cyphoderus albinus
CTACTCACAAATGAACTTTTTAAATATTGGCCACCGTGGAACAAAAATGATCATTACTACAGTACTTTGGTGTTTCAATGCATCTTTATTAACTACATTATTCTTTCCCTGAATATTCCACCCTGTGTCGACCAACAGGACAGAGTTCGAAAACTCTGATTTTAAATCCTTTTTAATTTGGTCGGGATACAGACCTTTATATGAATATGTGGTACTTAAGCTGGGTCGACGGTCGGGACAGGTCGGACAACGGAACACAATCAAATGAAACAGGGGAAACTGATGATGACCGTGATAAGTAATTTCAGTAACATAATTGAAGCAAACTGGCTTTACTGACTTATAGTCACAATTTTCTACATATATCGGAAACGAAACGTAATCAACTGTCGACGGTCATCATAATTCATTCTTGAATTTTTAAGCCAATTTGAGGTTGACTTAAAACAAACCAAAAAGCCAAAAAGTCATCGTCTGATACCACGAGAAGCAAAATGAGAAATATTTGTGGTTTTGTGTGTGTGGACTATAATGAAAAATCATTTTAAAAACTGCAATGCAGTTTCTCTAACTTTCATGTATTAACGATAAAACCACAAAGTAATGCACTTAGCCGGGATAAGTGGGAACAACTGCAGTTCAAAACCTTTTTACACATGAATTGTTCTTTTTGTGAAAGTAAAGCAAACGGAATAATTCCTTCTAGAGTAATATTTTACACTTTAGACTGACCAAAAGTTCTCCCCTGTGAGGTGTTGTTGACCATACCGTGATACTACTAACCAGACATGATGACGGTGAGATATATGTGCTCTACTTTTAATAACAAGAGTTTGATACTGAAATGAACCTGCAGATACCGTATTTATACTATTCGAATAAAAATTGCACCTATCATTTTTTATTAAGTAACACATGATGATACTGTATAGTCGTTAGAACCGCATTTGAATGTGAGAGGCAAAAAAGGAGTTAAAGGGAGAAATTATGATTAGTTTGCATAAATGTTATAATAATTTCATTGAGACTATTTCGAAATATTATTACCTAAATCAGAGAAGGTGCAATGTGCCGGCAACGTGACGGTGATATTGGAGATATGTGGGATATCAAATAGCTGCTGGGGTGTATAGAAATAATGTTTGATTTTTGGTGTTGTGCATTGGTATGGCTATTTTGCACCATTCACCAAACCATTTTAATCAATGCATACATCATCGTTATTATTCAACAGAAATAAATAAATCAAAAACTGAAATTATTTCTTATTAGTCAAGTCATATTCCTTTGACACGTAGGTATTTATTTATTTGTGATTTTTCCACGAGATAAGCCCAGCATGTAAGGCAATCGAATATGCCTGAATGGAATAAACAAATGACTTGTTTCTTTGTATCTCATTATTACGTAGAAAGATTGAGATTGTGAGACTACTGGGAGCGCTGGTAGTACCTGCGGCTAAGTATTAGAGCAATTGTTAAAATCTGCATTATTTCTTACATTGTAAACTAGAATTACACAATAATTATTGAGGAGTGTATAATTTTATTGAACAATTTGCGATTACTTGCTCTTCCCACTATTAAAATTGGTGAGTGCGAATATGCAGAAAATAACCGTCAATCTCATATAACTTTTGCGTTAAGTATTATGTATTGAGTTGATCATTTACTACACTCTTCACCTTTATCGAAAGTGAAAACAAAATCGTTTTACTACTGCGTGAGTTGATAGTTGATTCATATAATTAGTGCAATTATTTTTCTTAATTAGAACTAATTCGATAATTACTGAGCTCACTACTGATGGTAACCCGATTCAATACTTTGTGTTGTGCAATCGGTGGTTATGAACAAAAAGAGGTGAAACGGCGAATGATTTCTGATTTGAAACTATCAGCAGAAAAGAGATGAATGACAAGAGACAAATATATAGATTTACCTACGTAAAAAACGATCAGTGAATAAAAAACGTCCATATTCGTTCCGGTTTACATAATACGTAACAAATACTCAACTGTATGCAAATTGTCAATGAAACATGCCATGTTGAGCATCACAATTAATTAGTAGCTAATTATCTCACACAGTTTCAAAACATTCTCTGTATGTACAGTATTAAATTGCACCGCACCAGTCCATGATGCGGATGGAATAATGATGTTACAAGGACAATGCACTCTCTTATTAATAACGATGATGACTCTGCTGTTTTGTGTTGTGATGTGTATAAAATATCAGAATTAGAATTGTTGGAAACTCTAACCTTTTTCATCGATTTCTCCAGTAAGCACATTTGAAGCGGGTCACCCTCTTCTAACAGGGCTCTTGTTGATTGAACATTAGTGAGCAAATTTAATTAAACATTTGGCCTAGGTAAAAGCAAGGGAAGCATATTTTGTTTAATATTGATTTTTTTGTGTGCTAGCTGCAAAAATGAATGATTCACATGCCAATGCCAATACCAATTTTTTACAATGCATGCCACATGGGATTGACTTGTAAAACTTTCCATCTAAACAAACTACGACGTCAGTCGCTAGCTAGTTACTGGTTTAATCGGTTTTGATTTTAAAAATTTACTTTTAATTTTCTAAGCAATATCTGTCTTCTTAATACACCAGAAAAATCGCCAGCAAACCATAAAATTTCATGTGCCCTCATGTCTGGAACTTTCGTAGACATGAGGCATTCTACGTCGAAGTTTCCGTTGTTTATCTTAACAAGTTTGTTCAAACTTGAAACGTCCTTCTGCAATAAGGCTGCTTGTGGCTTTGAGTGCTGTCGAAGAAAGATTTTCCTCCCCAAAATAAAATATTTACGTGCAGGCTGAAAAGAACACGAAAAACTATAAATCGACAGCAGCTTCTATAGTTTCTTACAGCAGAAATATTCGTGGCTTTCTTCGCAGTTGATCCCTCATGTTGCTGCATCGTCGTACTTTAAAAGTTGATAGAAACATTCGTCTAGAATCATGCACAGCTTCTTTAACAGTAAAGTGGTGATGCTGATTCTAAGCAGGTGAAAGAGATAGGACATGATGAAAATTATTCAGATTTGTGTGCTGAATACAATTAGTGTCTTTAACAGTCATTTTGGTCGATGATTAATGCGAAATGGAATAATAGGTGAACCAGTCTGAAATCCTTATTTTCAATGCATATGAATAGGTCGGAAATTGACACGAAGAAGAAATTGCGATGTGTGCTTCCAGGAATACCAAGGAGCCGAATCAATTCTCCTTAAAGAATGATCGTAACGTAAACAAGTGTTAAAAAAGTTAAACTATGCATGTCTGCGGATACCATGGCCTGAGTGATTATTATGGTGATGAGATGAGAAGACTAATTTCGTACTATGAAAAGCTCTGCACTGCGCTGTCTGCGTGTCAGGTTATAAATTCAACTTAACTTCTTTTTGCGTTCTGGCAAAGCAAAGTTTGATATACGATAATTGTACTTCGCATTTTTGGTATTTCCAAGAACACCAAGTAAATTATTGTACTAATATTGTGGGATCAATTGCACTGCGATTGAAATAAATTCAGCCATGGCATTCTCAGCTAGCATTGGCTCACATCTTACCCATGTTTCCCTTGTTTTCAAAGGCTTTATTTTAAGACTCTTTCCTTTTCAATATCAACATTCAGAAGAATGTATTCTCTGTCTCATTTAATTGTTTCAGTACTAGAAGCTAATCGCAAGCAGTATTGGCAGTATTGGTGAATCATTTTATTTTTTTCTTTGCAGTTTGTATTTTTACATTCAGACCGATTCGGTATGCAAAACTGTAGTAGCGAGCCATTGTCAGATTGACACAGCAAAAAGGTTCTCAGAAAATATGTATGGTCAAAGAATTTTACGCAGCGCAGAGAGCGCACAACCAGAATTGAATATCCCGTTTTGTCAAGTCGCACTTTGAAGTGTGAATTGAAAGTCACTGGTCTCATTTTTTCTTTGTCTAGCTCGGTGTACATCATTGATGACAGATTGTTTTCCTATATTTTATTTATTGCAATAAATTGATGGTCATTGTTCGCTCATAACTTGCAATCTTCAAGAAGGGTGGATTGAAAATGTGGTGCAAACATGACGCTAATTGGTTGCAATAATAAATGCGATAATGAATAAAACAATGTAACAATGTATTTCTCTTGCCTTTGACCTGAGTTGAGTGTTACACTTGACTGAGGCAATGAGGCATGCACTTGTCATGCTTTTTAAAATAATTGACGGTTTATCAGTCTTCTTGTACCATTGTTTAAGTAGCCATTCAAAAATAATTAACTTCTTCTTGGTCTTCTCTCCTTTTACTCAAAACTTCAAAATGGACTGGCTCACAGCAAAGGTTAGGCATGGTTTGCAAACAGTAATAACCGTGAGGCTTGCACTTTAAAATCCCACTCACTCTCGAAAAAGACATTGTCTAGAAGTGTAGTAATTAAAGGTTGTAATATTTTTCAGGTTTACATGAAAATTGTAAACTTCAAGTTATAATTTCTTGTTACAAATGTGTTGTAATTACATTATCACTGAATGTTTACATCCATCTCCCGGCTTATGAACCACTTTGCAATTAAATTATTGTACAGTACACAGTTGCACCGTTCTGAGGTTCATCGTGATCACTATATTTAAAAAGTTGAAATATAAGACGTGAAAAAAAAAGAAATTGACAATGGCACATGACAATTTAAGTAGACAGAATCAGAGGCACAATCTGCAGTGGTCTTTTCATATATTGGACAATTACGCGTTTTCTTGCAAAGTACATTTGACGGGTTTGGAAAAAAATTCTTATTCGCTTTTCTCACGACACTTATTTTACCTGACAGAATAAAAATAATATTAGTACATGCAATAAAACAAGTCACGTACGTGAATTCTTATCAAGGCAGAAATATGGAGCATGTCAATAATTATATTATGCATTATGCTTATTATTATCATTATTTTTTACTTTCATTATTATTGGGCTTCTAATTGTAAAATCCCATGTCTCGTCGTGTCTTGTGCTATGATTCATCACATCGTCCATCAAGGGCTAAATTTTTAAATTATAGCCTGTGCGTCAAGATATGATCCAATTCCCAAAAACGTATAATTACGAAATAAATTAATTTTTACCTCTGGCATTGAAGTGGGAGTACGTAAACCCTCCACAACAGTCATAGCTTTTTTCGAATTGATAGATAGGACCACGCCAGACCCAGAGCTGAACATGAACCCAATTTATTAAGACAAGTGATGCTGATGACGGGGTCGTTGGTCGTTGACTTAATATTCTCGTAGAAATATCTATCAACCTCTTGCAACCATGACCTTGAGTATAGCGAGTATTTTGAAGCAGCATCACCGTACATCAAATCAAATCACCGTAAGATTTATTTTTATTACCTGCATTGGCGTTTTTACTAAAAATTCCTCCAACAGAACTTCTGCGGTAAAACATTGTACTACATACATTGTACGTACATAAATAAGTTTGAATCTCACGAAACGTGGTCATTTTGGTCACAATCTGTTATTATGTGGATACTATTTCCAATATTTTTGGCATAGATAATAATACACATATTATTTAAATTTCCAAATTTTGAATGCCAGAAAACAAGTTATATACAGAGTCAACAAAAAGACCGTATTGCACGGTATTGTTCAACGTGGATATAGCAAGTTATTTTAAGTATGAAATATAAAGTGTCGACTGAATGTGTACATTTCTTCAGACACATTTCACATTTTGTTGAAGCCTTTCTGCTTCAGGAGTCGTGATGATGTTAAGGAAAAAAGAAGAATAAAAATGTCTAAAACAATGTTTAAAAATTGTATTTTCATTCTTTTTTCACATTTTAATTGAATATTAGGCTTGAACTCTACAAAACACTTAAACTATCAGAATACAGAGATTTTCAAGTTTGGCTTTGCATTCGTCTCATTGTTGTTTACTCATTTGATGACGCAATGTCTAAAATCTTTGATGTTGAAAAGGCTAATCCTGTCATCGAAGCCAAATATTTTTAAATATTTACTTTTAATCTAAACGTAAAGGAGGATGGTAATGGCGCTAACACGGTTTTAAATGCATGATTGGAAAGCGATAATTAACACGCAACACGTCTATTAATTTAGAGAGTGTACATTAATCAGTTTAAGCTTGAAGGTTCCGACACTCCACGTTCTAGCATTTTTAAAAGCACAATTGTTACGACGATGTGTGAGAGAAGATCTGAGATTGAGACCGAGATGATTTTATGCACGCGGTGTAATAATCTTCTCTTGTAAAACCTGAAGAATGAACACTGTTCGTGCCTCACATGATACACACACGAGGATTCTTTTGTTGCAGCCCCACTTGTCAAAACTGACCATTCTTCCATTTCTCTCTTTTGTGAGGTTTAAAAACAATTTAAGGCTTGGTTTTTGGCAGCAGTATAAAAGCAACCTCCTGGCGCATGTAACATTTACAGCCAGTACATAAGACATACTCCTATCAAAGAGGGTTGACTTTGGTTGTCCATCCGGCTAGAATGCCGACTCAATTTTGAGAGAGAAAAAGAGGTATAATAATGCCACAAAAAGGCTTTGCTTATGTCATGGCGGCTCCTTAAAATAATCCACTAGTGAGATATCCCAACGATTATCTCACATCAGTGCAAGATTATTATTGTTTATTTTAAAAATAATTCATCTCCACTATTCTAGTACTTCGTCAGATAGTAAACTTCTTATTATGTACTACATAAACTGTTCACAAAATATTTTTTATTTGCTTACCAAACCGTGACAAAGTAAACTTGTGTTTCTTTCCATTTTCAATTTCAATAAACATGAGAATCATGGTTTTGGGAGTGGATTTTGCAATTTTTTATTTCGAATGAATACATACATATACATTTTTCACTTCGAGTTTTTTTGTGTTGCAATGAAGTAATAACAATGTTTACACGGCTTGCTTGCTTTTGTAACTATACTTCAATAGTAGCATTAGTTAGTAAATTAATGGCTAGCAAGGTATCTTTAGAAAAGTAATAATATTAAGTCGTGTTACTTTCAGCTATGAGATATCCATTAAATTGCAGAGAATAATTGGCCTTACGTCGAGGATCAGTAAATTTACTACCTGATAGTAAAAGCACCATGCATGAAACCACCAACCGAATAGCAATAATTTTGTAAAATGTTCTATAATGACATGATGAAGTGTTAATTTTTGTGCTTTGATAACTATTTGTTGGAATTTGGCTGAAAATTACAAAAATACCATTGACACGAAATGTAATGTAACAATGAGAATCTATTCGAGTTGCGTGTACATGAAAATTGAACACTTTTAGAATTGTCGTAGAAAATATCTTGCAAACACTTTTCGGGTGACAAAACATGCAACGAACCCATAATATCACGACAATGCTTGACTCCCTGAAATGCCTTTGTACAATGAAACAACTCAAAAAGCATCTGAAAAAAATATTGTTACATAAACAGTGAAATGTGTGGCCTCTGAAACGATATGGAGTCCTCGATAGGGTTTACAGTTTTAAGTTTGAAAGAATTTTTGATCACTGAATTAATGAAAAGCTGAAGAGCAGAAATAATATTTGCGACATTTGCGTTATTAACTCTCTGCGTTTTAAAAAGATACTTACAGTAGTGAAACCTTCATGTCCTTTAATCTTCTACCCGATTGTGGACTTTAACTTGTTCCAACAAATATTTTTAAGGGCGTGTGTATGTACATGATTTATAATGTGTGTAACAAAACAGCTCCCTGTGTACCTTTTGACTCACAATTTTGTAGTGGTATTTTTTTAAACTCTCTGTTTATGTTGTACGGTATAGATACGGCGACAACAATATTCGCAAATATTACACTACCTTGAGAGTCCTTAAAACTATCCATTTTTAAACCATTGGGCATTGCCTAAAGAGAAATGAAAGATTAGATATTTATTCCTTTTTTGTTTATTCACTTCGCAATCTTAATTAGTAATCTTTGAAATTGCAAATTGCTAACGTGGTTGTTCTGAAATGCTTGTTTTTTGTAGTATACGTTTAGCTAATTAATTAAAATGTACCTTTTGTACCTAAGTGTTTTTGAAAGCTACAGATTATAATAATTAACAAGATAATAAGCTTTGTTTAATGTATACAGGAAAATCATTGAATGTATCATGTTTAAAGCATAAATAAACAGCATCAAGGAACCTTTTGATAGAATATTGGAGTAGCTTTTGTTTGTTTTTTACTAAAATTAGTATGCCTTGTGTTTGATAATATACCAATAAATTACTATTGATAATCCCGCTCATCCAATATAAACATGTACAATGCGCTGTGAATATTCGCTTGATTTCACACGTGTGCCGACTGACTGCCTATTTTTAGAAGACTGAAAGAATTTCGGGCTGTCGAAAATTATATTACTTTATCTACAAGATGGCTTTTGATGTAACAAATTATTCTGCATGCCTGGACGTTTTCATCTTTGCAATATTAATAGAAGAATAGTTTTATAATCACTTGTTTCACTCATGTATGCATAATATTGAAAAGAACTTATCAGTCGTTTCGCGAATCCTGGGATTGTATAAGTATTTTTATTAAAAGAACTTGTCAACTGTTAACACATGGAGTAAAACATACTGAAATTTTTGCAAATTCCTTTCAAATGCCTAAAATAAACATTTTGCGACCATGATCTTTCGTCTCGCCGCTTTCACTTTGAATTAGCAATTTGGCATTTGCGATTTTTTGTATTTTGTTGATAATTTTTGGCTATCTTTGTTTCAGTCTGCTACAATTAATATTTGATGTTGAGTATTATTTTGTCATCAGTTTGTGACACGTCTGTACGAAAACAACTCAACTTTTCCCCCGAGCATTTGACCGTCGGATGGTGTCGGTTTCTTGTCATATATTTTATCTGATCATTCTTACCGGGAGACACTGATGCTGATAATGATGACACTTTCGCCAATCAAAAGTCAAGTAACTCAGAAAAATACAGAATATTCCTTACTCATTCGTAGTATAATTAATGTCATTAGTAGAAATGATATTGTGGTAACGTCGTAGTTAGTAGTAGTTGTTAGTACGTCGTACTGGTAGTAAAACAAAAAGTTCAACAAACCTGACATTATAGAATTATGTATGTATCTTGTGAGACTTTGCCACTAAAACTGTCAGTTACTAATCAAGAACGCGATGCTAACGTTTCTACGAAAACTTTTTATACATAAGTAGTTCAAACGAGTGGTGCAAAGTAAATACGATCGAGAAGCAAAGAGGAAATGATGTTTTATCACGCTGTGAGATTTGATTTCCCGACAGAAAAGATAATCTGGAATGTACGGCTCCAAAGGAGGAAGTACGGATTTTCGCGAATCACTACGAATTTTATGTCACGTCACCTTCATGTCACTAGGTAGTTTGTACACCTGTGTATGGGAACTTTCTTAATTACAAAAGTCAAACTTTATTAAGCCTGTATTTGTAAATGCACTAGAAGTAAAAAAAAACTTTTGTCAATTTATCATCAGGAGGAAAATTAACTTTTGTTTTATACAATGAGGCGGATGACGGAGTGGAATAGGTGGATCATAGTTTCGTTTTGTGGGAAAATTGGGTGCCTCACTTTATTGAACGAAAAGTTGTGAAGGAATGCAATAAAGTGAAATGCTCATGCATAAACTTTTGTTCACGGCTTATTAGGTATGGATGAAGTGATGCGGTGGCAGCAGTTGCAACTATGCCCAAGAAAACACGTTGCTTGTTTATTTTTCTCATATTCTTAAGACAACCAGGATGATGGCGAACAATTTACAAATCTTGAACGTGCCTCATTGTTTCTTGAAGATGAAAGTTCATTACGTATTTGCATTAAAGATGAGATTCGTGTGGGCAATGGCAGTGACAATGAAGGCAGGGGTTGTGCTCTTATTTCCTTCTTTGAACGCTGTTTATGCGTACAATGAAACAAATTATGTGGAATACAAAGGTGAGACTGGAAAGGGAAAATCCTATATAAGTAGTAATTTCCTGTTTTTTTTACAAATTCATTTATTCATAAACATAAGTCATTTTCTTCATGTCGTTTTTATGAGACCTCAGAGGCTAAAAGAGGAAAGGTCTGTACATAAAATAACTTTGTTAATGAAGATTTTATCAGCGGACCTGTTTATATTCTATTACAAATGGTCGACAGAATCCCATGGACAAATTAAATTCAAAATAATGTGTCCAAAATATAATAAAAATTACGTACCTTATCGTAAAGAGTTATACACTACAGTTTTCTGTCACTGTTATCATTTGATTGTTAAAATAATTCAAAGAGTTTAGAGAAAATTTGAAAAATGCAGGAATAAATTCATCGTGTCACGTAGTAGTAAGAGTTCAAACTGTCACGGTGGTCACACGAATCAGAAAATTTGCAAAGCGAACAATGAACACAAACTGTGCTGTGACAGCCACAGTCTTTCAATTGTTCCTCTCAGAAGGCAAGATTAAAATTTGCAAACATGTAAAAGTACCGTGACTTTACTTTCCACATTTCATTGCACAGTACAGTGAATGACCAGTCCACTTTCCTACTGAGATACCCAGCGGAGTAAAAAAATGAATGCAATTTGAAGAGCGGTAGTCGCACCGTCATTATCATGTCAGACCTTCCCCTATTCTAAAATTGGACATATTTTATTTATAGTGCCACACCTTCCTGTATTCAATTCCTTGGAAATCATACAGTAAACTCTGTTTTGGGAAGATCAGTTGCATTGTTTTATTGCTTTAAAAAATAACAGTAACAGTTGACAAAATGCCATTGGGAGTGACTAAACTTAAATGCAGTGTAGCATCTTAAAATCTCTACACTTCGAGTGGTTTTTATACACATGTCCGTCGTTTTTAGTAAGAGTTCCTTCGTCTTTTTACAGGCAAATGGTGATACTGCACTAAATACAAATTATAAAGTGTGTCATAAAACACCTACGTGATACATATAAAAAGGATTTCAACGCATGCGAAGATTAAATGGGAAACGCTTTCTGCTGTTAAGAAGGTAAACAGACAGCGGTTGATAATTTCCATCAAAGCTTAGAATCCAAAGCTTTCAGGCAGAACATTTTCACCGATAAGTCATGACCTAGTTGCTTACATTACATTGTGTTAACCAGTGCTAAGCAAACAAGGAGTTAGTTGTAGTTTATTAATGAAATTGGCTTTTAATCACCTCCTATCTTTCTTTGCAGTGTTATAATATAGTTGAACGGCAAGAATGACTTCTTTACTGTAAAGAGTGAGCAATTTTTATTTTTTTAGTTATTTCAAAGCATATTATGCATGCTGAATGATTGAATGGTTTCATATAAAAAGGCAGTCCATTTTCAAAAACATTAATTGATTAATTTAAGAGAGCTTGCAAAGTTTGAAAGGTCTTTTTAAGTCTATTTGAATTTATTGAAGAAGAAAGTTCAATAAAACGATTATAGTCAAAAGAGTACTCAAAGTCATTATTTAAAATTGATATTTCTGGAATTTCATAGGATCGTATTATACGCTTCCCTATACATTTTTTCTCCACTTTGCTTACGAAAAAGGCGTGGGATTTGTGTGACCAACTCGGCAGAAACTGCACATATAGAATTAGGATTCACTGTTTCAGAGTTAGAATAACTCAATTTCGACATTGAATACATCATTTCTGTTATGCACTCATTACGTTATAGCCTGTATCCAACTGAAGATAAATAAATACCGACTTTTGTCAATGTAGTTAAAAGATTGCTTTTTGGCTTTGATTTGCATATCTACTGTCTCGTAAATCCGCAGAGCTCTCGCTTGCACCTCCATAGCATAAATTCCAAAATTCATCTAAGCTTAGCTGCACTTTGTGTGAAAGATAAACAACCTACTTCCTACACATCACACACACACAATTCTTCCGGTGAGCAATTTTTTGTTTGTTTCAGTCAAACCTTTCAAACCTCTACCTCAAATTGAATCTACAAATAGGCACCCATAACTAGGAGAAAGTGATTTATCCGATTTTATTTCTCATCATCGTGCTCTACAAGAGAGGACGAAACTACGTTACGTTCAAAAGTAGACTTCAAAACAGTGCCGGTGCCAAAGAACTTTCCTGTTTTCGTTTTTGAAGAAGATAAAAGGATTAGTTTGACTATCACGCGTAGCATGACAAGGTGACGGGTAGTGATGCCATCACTGTGATGGCAGTCATTAAAAGGTGAGAATAGAATTTGAGTGGGTGTGTGCTCTGGATACTATACAAATGGAAATTACCATGAGAAATAGTTGCCTCAAGTTATTGTGCATAATGCGTATAGATTCTTTCAAGAGTTGATTGCTTTTCTTGAGAGAAAACTGACAAGACAGATTTCGTGATGACAGAGCCGGGAGAAAATTCTGTGCATAAAATGTTAGGAAGGTTCTTACGTTTTGCACCCTCAATTGTCAACTCAAAACTTGTTTCGAACTTTTCCGCCGTCAGCTTTTTTACTTTTCTACCGAAGTTTCTTTCTGTGACGTACCTCATCCACAGCGGAGAAAAATAAAAACATGGCACGCATTTTCCCACGTTATACTAATACCGCGAATGTATTTAAATATATACAATTTTGAAAAAATATTTGGTTTGTTGAGTATGAATCAAGAGATACAAAGTAAATAGTAAGAGATGATGTATAAAAACAATCTTCATGACTAACGGCTGTAAGGATCGGAAGATGTAAACCAATCTTCTTAGAAATAATACATTTACGTATTGCAAACATTAAATGGAAAAATGTATAAAAACAACTTCATAAATGATGGAAATAGGCAGTCGAGTAGTTTTGTCTGTTTATAAACCGATATTAGAATAAGGTAGCTATATTTGTTTCATACGATCAATGATACAAAATTAAAAACTTGACGTAAGAAAGTTTATTTTTGTTCCTGCAATTTTATTAAATGCGGTTTATTATACTTTACTTTCTAAAATAGATATTGATTGGTTTGCATTTTAATTTTGCAAAGTGGTCCATAGTCCAGTACAAATCGAGTGTAGACCAGCATAAAAATTGTAAAAAATGCTAAAGGTGCGGGTTGTAGGAGAAAGTATGCGATGCAACCAGAGTTTCGTCTAGCGCGGATAAACCATTTCTAAACGCATTATCAGTGTGTCTGTGTACACTGTGTATACCTACTTTGGAGGAGGTTTGTAACTACAAAAATTATTGCCATTCATTTTCTATCGATTTATTGACTGTTTTAAAGACATGGTCCTAATAGGATTATCGTTTTAGGGTATGCTGCCCACGAAATTGGGAACGACGAAAGGGAGAAACGAGAAGCCTCCAATAAACTTTTTTCAACAGTTTAATACAGGTGTGCAATCCGTGTGTAAGGACTCTTTAGACATTGATATACAGCACCTTTAAACTGAATAGTTTTGAATTTTTTCCTTTTGACCAGATCGTAATTGATTTAGGTATTTTATATATTATACCATCAACAGAAAAGTTTACAGTTTATCGTGCTTTCACAGATCTGCACAGAAGGGGCAGAGTACTTTCATAGGAAATACTTTGTTCTACATAAACCAACCTTGGCTTCACATTAGTCAAATAAAATTCAGACCTCCCTCAAATAGTACAACAGCATTGATCACTTTGGAACATTGTAATTTTCACCATTACACGTTCACATGGCGTGGGATTTACTTACCAATGCGCAGACAACAAAAGAAAGTGTTTCCATCAGCACTATTAATTTAATGGAGCAAATGTGTCCAGCCATTTCGGACAAAGGACTATTATATTTTCACAGCGGTGGGATTTTGCACACAAGCAACATTAGAATAACAATGAGGAAAAATTCAGTCTAGTATGTAAATTGGCTGCAAATGGAATCATTGAAAAAAAAGATCAAACAAAAGTTTGTTGGATAAAGTAGGCGGCTGACTATGTCACAATGGCGAATAAAATATTAAACATATCTACGGAATTGTTATTACGCTTACGGTAAGAATTCTTTTCATACATTATTCAAGATGGTAAACAGTAAAAGGAAACAGCATTTCATGATTCCTTCGATGTTTTCAGTAATGGTCAAGAATGTTGTAGGTTTTATATAAAACATTCAAAAAGTCAAAACGTATCCGGCTGAATACGTTAGGATCGTGAAAATGAGATTCATGATTCCTTCGATGTTTTCAGTAATGGTCAAGAATGTTGTAGGTTTTATATAAAACATTCAAAAAGTCAAAACGTATCCGGCTGAATACGTTAGGATCGTGAACATGAGATTGTTATGTATTCCAATCCAAATTCATTCTCTTCGAGTGATACGAAGAGCCGTCGAGCGTCCTTGAATTTAAAGTCATCAACAAATTCGATTCATATTTACGCCGACTCTGTTCATCTATACTAGTATAGTAAGTGATGTGAATTGTGAGTGGCAAAAACCCAACTTTTCAGAAAACTCATTGCAAAAGCCGTGCCAGACTTGATGATATGATACTTTAAATGATTAGGAAATTGACACCAGCTGTCGTCACATCATACATTTTTATTTTACGATGATGACAAACAGCTGGTGATAATATGAACAATAGTCATTACAACAGTACAATAAACATTGTAAACGACTCAATGATGACGGAACGGAACACCTACCACAAGAACAGTTTACAAAGGAAATTCGGTAAAAAAATTAGAATGCATCCGTTTCTTCCTTTTGTCTGCAATTATTTCGGTAGACTGCTGAATACATCAAGTCCCGCTATCTTCAGATGTAATATCATCGGTACGTAAAACACAACGACAGAGAGTAGAGAGATATTATCATGAACTGGAATTATCTTGCATCTGCCTAACAAAATTGAGAGAACCTGAAATAACGATGGCAGGTAAGGCACTGATCCTGAAAAAATGATGGCAGAACGGCAGAACTCCTGCTGGCAAAATGTGACAAGACAAGATATGGCAGCGAATTAGCATTCGTGTGTTTTGAAACTGTAGAACTCAGCATGAAATTTTTTCCGAGAAATCGGTTACACGTTGGCTGAACTGTATCAACGAAGAGTTTACCACAGGCCTAGTAATGTAAACTGAATAAATTTTATAAGATTATTGTTGCCAACGTCAAATGAAGGAATGGAGGTATCGTTTTCAGCTATGGAGAAACTTTGTTGTAATGTATTCACTTTGGAACCCATGTTTGGCTTACCGAATGGTAAATGCGTTGCCGGATTGTCGGACATGAAAGATACACGGCCTACTTATTTAATTACATTATTCGTATTATCGAGAGATCAATTAGCATTAATGGTCGAGACACTGTACATTAATGTACAATTAGCTTGATTAGTACACGATCTTTGTTGGATCTGCATAAAATATTTTGCATGTAAACGATTCTAGGATCAAACTAAGCTAAAGTTTCTAATTTTTGCTCGACGAATTTTTATTCATCACAGGGTTTGACTGTGGAGCCATCAGGTTTGTACATATTTCGAAAGGCTACCGATTAATCTCTTACTCAAACTTAAGTTAGAGTGTTGATTATTAAGGTTAGTTGAGGGATGTTGTTGTAGCGAGTCATGAGATTCGCAACTTGCTAGAATATTCCTAACTTACTTGCCAATCAAAATTCTTATTAAAATTCAGCAACATTTTGAACAATAATTTACCTAATGTTTCCTGGTGCGTTCGCTGTGCTGTAATTAGTACACAGTGAAAACTGCATTACGTTTAACCGAAGGCTAATAGGACAATTTATTACTGTTATGAAGTGTTCATACATGATTTTTACGTACTTTCTACGACATTGTTGTTTTGTATGATCTGCTGACGGTGTACTTGTTTTATGCTACGTCGGGTTTTGTTTGCACCGCCTGCTCAGGCATTCATTTGTTACTAATTAACTTCTCCATTTTCCTCCCCGTCGCTTCTTCCTCGTGAAGACAGTTGACAGTTTGTAATGAAGTGCATCTTGTTTGCGTGTTCTCATTCATAAGTTATGAATCATATACCTCATATTTTAGCAGCAACGAAACACTCCAACTTAGCAGTTTCAACTATTCATGATGTTTTGGGTACGACAATGGTGGCATAAACAGCACATCAACATCAACCACGGCATATTTTTGGCAGAGATGAAGCGACAAAAGCTTTAATTTATTCATTTACCTAATGCGCTCTCTGGCCTCTTTCTTTCTAAAGTGGTGATCATGACAGGCAGAACGATGACACGATGAACGTCCAAGTGGCTTTGGCTACCTGCTATTGCATCCAACATCTTAGACAAAGCTTAAAATCACTTTGTGTAGTCAAAAGTTTGCACAAAATGATTTACATTTGCTACACAATCCTTCCCATCCCAGTTCACTTCTCAACGCTGTTATGAAGAGTGCTCATTCAACCTTCAAAAAGTTAGGATTTTTCTCCGTAAAATTGAATAAAAGCTGGGCATTAACGAAAAAATAATAAGATAACTCGAGTTTTGTTTGCAATTTGCATTTTGCATGCTATGTCATGAAATAAAAAACAGCCGTTGCTTTGCGTAAAACCAGACAGTTATCCAACCTGCTCCTAGCTCAAAGTCTCAAAATTGACTCGAAATTTTTTGTGTGAAAACAGAAAGAGTGAGAGAAGAAATGATGCACTCGACTCGATCTCTTCATGATAATAGATAGTCTCTTGTGGAATGAGTAATAATAATAATAATATTAACAATTGTTATTGATGCATAGATTTTAACGGTGTTGCGTCTGATGACATGAGATTGGTAATGACTCGAATTTTTTTTGTGCGAAAACAGAAAGAGTGAGAGAAGAAATGATGCACTCGACTCGACCTCTTCATGATAATAGATAGTCTCTTGTGGAATGAGTAATAATAATAATAATATTAACAATTGTTATTGATGCATAGATTTTAACGGTGTTGCGTCTGATGACATGAGATTGGTACAATGTGTAGGGTAGTAGTTCGACGCAACTTGCAACACTCTCTCTCTAATCGTAAGTCGCCTAAGATTGTTTGATGTGATATTGATGGGAAGATTGATTTTGTGTCGAATAATTATTTACGCTGTTTACAAAATGGACTCGGAATGAATAAAATGGAAAAGCGTAAAAAATGATGCATGGATGAGCACTAAAGAAAACTAGTTGATTGGTTTTTTCTAATCCCATCAAAGAAGCGAAGATTAATGAAAATGCATAATAGAGAGAAGTCAACAAATAAATATGAATATCCGTATTATTTTCTAAAAGTGGTCGAAACAAAAATCAATAACTGTACACTTGTATTTGGTCAATTGGCCTGAAAGACTCTGATATCTTTTCTTTCAAAATGGACATAATTACGCAGAGAGCCAAGTTGAAGTTGTAAGTAGCAATAAATAATCTAATTTTTATAAGCCTTGACGTAGAAAATTTTGAACCACCAGATCAGGCGTTGATAAGGTCGTGTATTCAACTCGCAATTATGGTTTACTGATCACCTGTTTTACTTCTGTTCGAAGGCTGTGGTTTTCGTCGAGATTGAGCACACATTTCATTGGGACGAGTCCCGTCCTACAAGAGCTTTTCTATATTATTTTCCTTCGCAAAAAGTCGTGAGTATTAATTTTGAAAAGCTAGTACAGTAAGCAGCCTTTTGACCATAAATTTCCAACGCTTATTTGAAAAGACGAGTGTGGGTATCAAATTGTGGATTCCACTGAAAAATAGAAACAGTTAGTTAACGAGGATTTGGTTGGTTATTAAGTGTGCTTTCATCCATATCCCAAAAAACCGACTAATCTTCAAATCTGCATCCCTGCCTACTTACATAATAACACAATGAAAATATGAATATTTTAGTGATTACGGTAAACACGTGCTTGATTTTATTTATGATACAATTATACGAACAATGTTATGTATGTGGACTCTTTATTCATAAAACGGATAATAGTGGAAGGATGATCAAAAGTAGCAAAATGTATGTTTTTACCCAGAAAATACAAGATTGGGTTGGTTTTGATTTCCTCTTGAGCGTCTTTTGTTTGCAAGATAAACAGATCCGTAGCCATCCGTCACATTGTGTCATGCAGGTATGCATTACGTCGTCAATCAACTGTTTAATTATACTTCACAATTTCAACTCCAAGTTTCTTGTGCCACCGGTTCCTTATGGCTTATTTCTCTTGAAATCAAGAATCGCTCTTTGTGTATTTTGTATTGGTTCCACTGTGTATACCTACATATATACTTTAAATCTAGATAGTTGCACCTATGTACTTGATTTTCTTCCATGATCATGATCGTCATCTTGACATGATGGACGGCATGCAAAGATATATTTACAACCGAAACATCCTTCCCTTGGCAAAATAGTTTCTACTCTCCTGTTGTCCTGTTAGATTGGCTCACTTTCTGTGCCTTGACAAATTTGTAATTGTGAATTAGCCTTGAAGACTTTATTGTGAAACAGAAAAACAAAAATATGCCTTGCTGCTATCTTGAAATCAGATACAGGAAGATTTGCCTTCGAATTTGTGATGCATCAGCATAAAAACATGACAAACAATTTAATTTAAGTCTTGTTATGTTAAGTTATGACAAACGATATCACCTGAATCTAAATACGTTGCCAATGTTGTCTGTTGACTTTCCTTTAGATTTACATTTCCTTCTTGCTCCCCAATATTTGCATACTTTTTTAGTAATATGTACGTGTATTTCCTGGACAGTTTTCTTGGTGAAATGCATTCTTGGAAACAGTAATCCCGCTTCAAAAACATTCATGCAGAGCTGAATGTAATAGCTACAGGAAAAGTGTGGCAAATAGTTTATCGATTTGGCACATTGGAAGTAAAAGTTAAGTTACTTGTTGAAGAGTGCTTCTGTCTGAGACTTAGAGCTCTGATAGAGACTTTTGCGAATACAGTGTCACTCACTGTCACTGTACCATCGTACCATTAACACATTGAATGGTTAAATACATTAAAGTAACAATGGACTGACTTGTCTCATTTTACATTGTCTGAAATCACTGCAACAACTCAATAGGCTTTTACCGCTTCCAATAGCATTATAAGCCTATCTACGAATGCTAAATGCGTTTGCAAGTGTTTCAAAATAATAGTACGCTTTTAAGGAATCTCCCAAAGTGAATAGAATAATGTGATTATGTTAGGTTTAATTTTTACCCATAGTTATATTTGAAGTTTATAGCTTTACGTGAAAGCTCTTCAGACAAATTTGTCACAAAAGTGGCTCCGAAACAATAATTGTACTCCAGCGAAGAAGTTTTGAATTAGTACTTTTGAAGCCAAAGCAAATCGTTCTGTTCATTAATATTAAATATCACAAATGTTTCCCCACAAAGAAATTCTGCATTATAAATGTTGTTGTATCCAGTTAAAAGCATTTTTTACTGTTAAAAAAGTTGACACTTTAAAATATTTTTAGACATAAATCCTAAAAATAAACGTAAAAGATTTAGAGGAGCTTTTACCTTATGCGATACAACTGCATTAAAGACAGTAAGCTAATCGTAAGCAAAGTGAGTACGAATGTACTAGTTGTAGTTCAAAATGTTCTAAAGGAACTAGAGTTCCTTTTTTACTTGACCTATTCCCTTTTCCCTTTTTTATTTCTTTGAAAACAAAGCCCAAGATTCTGGACTCCGCTCCGTAGGGGTAAGATAAAACAGATGGCATAGACGTAAAAATGACCTGTGAATTGAAGTGATGTACGTATGCGTGAAAGCTGAAAGTTCTCTAGTGTAATAAAAAGTCAAAGAAAATCTGACAGAACAACTCATTCACTTTAAGAAGCTAGAACATTTTGTCTTCTCCCTTTATCATACTAAAACATAACATTATATCTCATTTTATGAATTGGATACTGAAGACGATGGGACTACCTTATCACAGTAATCATCCGTGATTCGACTTGACAAATAAAAATGCATCCATAAAAGTGTCAACTTAAGTTTTTGAACGTCAACAACATCTCCAAAACATCAAATTGTTGATTTCAATTTAAAACTTGCTGAAAATGGTCAGGGTGGCTTCTAAAATCTTAAGTGTTTTTGCCATTCTGAAATCTCTGAAAGGGATTATTATGAAGGTTTTAACTAAACCAATCTATAAATAATACGCATGGCTATGGCTGCAAAGGTGTAGTGACACTCCCCGAATGTGCCTGTTTTTTCAAAGTTATGTAGAACTATTTTGCTTTTGCTGCTGAGAGTTTGCGTTTCTACATGGTAGTGATAGTAAAAAGATTGCCTTACAAGTTTTCACAAAAAGCTAAGAAATTGAAAATGTAAACACCTACGTTGTATAAAGCATGAAAATTCAATGTTGAAAATTGCATAGAAAATGGCCAGCCAGCCAGTTACATAAGTAGTTTAATGCACTCCGGTTTAGTACTTGGTGTCTACAAAAGCAATGCCAAAACGCTCATTTTCGTCTCATCATGTGGTCTCTGCTACTTCGTCATTATTTTTGAAACTGCTTTCTTACAAAGTAAAGGTTACGGTCACGTTCATGTTACGTAATTCGTCCTCTTCAATTTCGTCGCCTTTGTTTGCCCTTGGCGGGGGCGTGCAAAAATATTTGTTTAACTAAAAATAACAACACAGCTGCGGCACCAAACTGACGGTGCATTTATTGCATTTTGAAATGGTGTGTCTCCAAAAAGTAAAAAATAAAAACGGTTCTTTTTAGTGCCTGTCTTCATTGTCAATAACTTCTTCATTGAATTGAATGAGTGCTAAAAGAATTTTTAAATTAAAAACGAGAAAATTCCGTTTGATGCTAGTTTTCTCTTTGAAGGTGATGCTTTAATGAACAGATATTATCGTTATAAGCTGTGGGACAATAAAAAATCCATTTCGTACCTTCGTTTTATTATTATTTTTCTCGAATGAATACTACAATCGAGTTACTGAACGAGTCGTTCAGTATAAAAAAGTTTAATTATGCTCAAGTATTTTCCACCGTTGCAATGAAGGCGCCCCTAAAGTGCTATTGTGCTTTAATACGTCTGTATGGTTTATGTCATCGTAAAAATGTACCACGCAAAATATTGAATACTCCGTCCTACTCTATGCTATGAATATCCGGCCTGGTACTTCATCATTTTCCATACAGTCATAAACCCAGAGCCGACTTCAGGTTTATCCGCCTTTATTCATCATTCTCCACTGGTTCTTTGAGTTTTCTCTGCCACTTTTATAAAAACGTGTCATACCGGGTTTTGTACAACCATTGTAAGGAGAATTCAATGCAATGGTTCAAAAATTACGACGTGACAGGAAGAAGACCTCTTTTTAAGCTTTGCTCTCTCTTTTTCTGATAGTTCTGTTGCCTGCCTGTCGAGAAAAGAGTTTGATGAGGTGTGACATGCTTTTACTGCAGCTGGAATAAAGATAGGTGTGTACATTCCTTCTTAGGCGAGTGCACCACAATATCGTCACACTTTTTCACCTAAATATCTATATGAAATGTTGAGCCGAGTAGCAATTGACTTGACAGCTCTCTTCTACCAAAAGGAGACATTGAAACATGCTAAAAGTCAGTAAATGTGATTCCTTATCTTGGACTGCACCTCCGATCCAAACGTAGCCATTTAGAAGATAAAAAATAGCATCTTTATTTGAATCTGTCATACAGTGTTGAAAAGTGTGAAAATTCCATATTCACAAACATGCTACCAACGATAGAAAAGAAACTATTTTTTTGGAATAATATTTTTGGACGATAGACATGTTTTTCGTTCTAAACGCAGTAACGGTGGTCTAATAAATGGATTTTAAGTACAATTTTCTGTCTCACGATTTGGTGAACATGAACAAGGATAGTGAGCAGAGTCCCGATTTGCAACTGTTTTATATCCGAGTTCTATCTTCGACACACCGACGATTTTTAATGGCGACATGACGCACGGAGCCAGAAAGCACAGAGTCATTTCCAATCCAATATAATGTTATCCAATAAAGAAATAGGAAAATGTAGAGCAGTCAAGCTAAGTCACACCCTTTTACTGAAGTCTATCAGGACATGACTCACTCGCTGACAGAAGTGGAGAAAATGTTAGCATTTTTAAACTTGCACACATCTGCCCTTGGCTGTTGTTTTGAATTTTATACATAGTTTCTTTTTACTGCTCAACAGAGGATATCTCTAGCGCGCTTAATGCGTCAAAAAACAAGAACAATGCGATTACATAGTTAGCAGAAAGATTTTGTAGTAGTAATTGCAATCTCGTGAAGTGAAACGTTATTCGCAATGAATGTGCTCGGGCAAGCAAGATTCTTTTGAAAAAAGTTCAGTCTACTGAGACAGAGAAAAGATTAAAAAGTCCTCGTCCGTTTATTTCTCTTTAACAAACCGTATGCGCTGTAGCTAAAAGATAATACAGTTCAAGTAATCATCGTTATGATGATGTAAGGTGTTTTATGTGCGATCAGAGGTGTTTGACAAAAAGGCAAGTGCTGGGGCAAACTGAGAAGTGTTGATACCATTAAGTACATTTGCGACTAAAGAGAGAATCGAATGGGGCCATTTTACACTACGTTTCTGCAGCTTTTTGTAACTTATCGTAAGTAGATATGTTACGCAATGATAAAATATGAATTAAAAATTATACAACGTAGCAAGTTATACAACTTTGAGTATTAATTTATATTTGCATTCTTATGCCTCGAAGTAATTTAAAATCCTTTTGTATGTAATGTGGAGCAATTTACTGACAATCTGTCTAACTAAACTAATCCTATATTCTTCCGCTGGCCTTGAGCAATGGTACTGAGCAATGAAAAAATTGCTAAAGAGTGATAAATAAAGGATGTAAAACATATTATGTACTTATTCTCTCTGCTTCTGTGTACCCTGCGGCGCAGAGTCCAGCTGGCTGGAATGTGGTTGCATCACTCATTTTTAACTTTTTCTATACCAGAAAGAGTAAAGTTGCCAGTTACTATCAGATCTACATGCAACATTCTATTTTGTGATGTCAAAAAATATTACTTAACTTGTTCCCTGCGTCTCATCCCTGCAGGAATAGACTCGTAAAATGTAGGGCGACTGGCAATACCGTTCTAACTCTGGCACGAGCACAACTGTCCGTCATATGAAAAGATCGTTTTTACTCTGCTCCTCGGGAGCCATATCTTTCTCTCTTGTTTGCATACTTTCTCCATTTCTCTATCTCATCATCACCATTAGATAGCTTGATTCAAAGTGTTGGCGTTGGCGTTACCAACCAATGTTACCCCGTCATTAGCTCTTCTTGTGGCTTGTTCAACCTATTGAATCTCCACGTGAATTCATTTTCTCTTTCATTTCCAGCTGTAAATTACTTAACTCTATTGTGCAGTAACGATATGGCCGTATATTTTCTCTGTTGTTAAATATCACCACCTGAACTGTATACTGTTCAACAGAATTCTCCAGAAGCTCCTGTTTCACCGTCATGATTGTATTGTATTTCCGTATCTGGGATGATGGAATGTAACGATTATATGAGGATTAGTATTATACTTTCTGCTATTATTACTCCTATTAACTAAGAAAATATACGTGCAGATATATATGAAAAGAAGAGCGGCTTATCTTTATTCTTCGTCGATTTCTCTTCTCTACTCAGCTCAACAAGCTGAAGTTTACTGAACTCTTGTCTCGATTAGTATTTGTTTCCTAGCCGCTTTTCCGTCGTCACAGTCTTCGTTTCAATTTCTCCATCGCAGACACGAACTAGAAAGTTCGCTAGAATTGTTGGTCGTAAGTGGCTGAGTTGTGAGTGGTCCACTGTCGTACCCCTCTTCTTTCTTTCACTGAAACCATTCTTGAAGGGAATGTAATAATTTTTGTTGAATTTATGAAATTGTGTTTATGCCAAGAAAGCGGACACTTGCTTCGATAATATCCTTGGTTGTTCCTTTCATTATCCTATAACTTTGAAAAGAACCGCCTTAAGCACAGTAACGAGCTTCTCTTCTAACGGTGCCAAACTTTTCGACATAAATATTTTGATTTTATGGCGGAATAACTAGAACATTCATACACAAGAATGTGGGGCAGGTCGGAAACAAAAAATGGCAATGAGAACTGGCATGTCAAAAAGACTCCATTTTCACAAACATGTTATATATACATAGCGTAAAGTTTTAAATGGTTCAAAATATTTTCTACCTAACTTTATCTACAAGACAACTTCTACATTGTCTATTTTCTACCCTTGAGATTATCTACTTAACAGATTTTCTACCTAGCGCCTTTTCAACACCACGTACACACACTATACGGTTTTTACTGTTAAATAATTATGCCACCTGCTTTGGTAGAACTAAATTCTGAGCATTTACTAAAGATTGAATTTCTTAATTAGAAAACGATTAGTGTTGAAAACGTGCTAGGTAAAAAACTGCGAAGTAGATAATTTCATGGGTAGAAAATTTGATATGTAGAAAATATTCAGCAGAAAATGTCGTGATACCGTTTCAAATATCAAAGAAGCAAGTCAATAAAGAAATAGATTTTATGATTGTGTCCTTGTGTTCTTCCAGCTGAGGAAAAGCAACTTATCGTTTTATTTTGATAGATCGTATGATTTTAACCGTTTCGTGCACGAAAACAATGCCAATTCCGCCAAGGATATTAGAAGTAAAACAAATATAACTCCTATTAACATATTGCTACTTATGAAGGATCTCAATTAGAAACTTTTTTATCAATGTCTTTGTGAGAAAACAAACTCTGCCATTGTAACAGGAAGACAAAAAGGAGTTTTCTCCCACGAATTTCCGTTATCCGGAGTATTATTAGATTCCCATTTAGTATTACCAATTGTAAAAAAGAATTTCCCCGAAGTAAAAGAATGTAAAAGAAAGAAGAAAGTTGACTCTTCTAAAAAAAGCTTACGATTGTGCTTGCACTTTCACGCAAGGGGAAAGTTTTGTATCAATCAACCCAAGGACATCGTAATGAAAGCTTGTTCAACACTTCAGATTGATTATTTTTACATAATGTTGTCAGAAAGAAAATGAAAAATCAATACCCACGAGGTTTGTGTTGGGTTTTATAACGCTCAGTCCTCCTAAATTGGAAATGTGGGTGGATAAACGTATCATATACTTTTTTAGTGAATTATTCATACGCACCTTTCAACGTAGCATGCGGTATAGATATATTTTACTACGTAACCCTAGTCGCATTTGAAAACCTCAGTCAACGTCACACCGCGTTTCTTTTACAGTTGTGGTAACGGTGGTAGGTCGTGTGGAAGTGTGACAAATCTCCTCCCTCTGTCGTTCTTATTAATTTATTTTTGCATCCTTAGAACAAATTCTACATCTACATGTCACAAACCATAAAAAATATTTGTGAATAGAGGAAATACAAAAATGTTGGCCTACAAGAAACAAGTGTAGCAACCCTGCTATTTTGATGTTGTTTCCCCATTATGGTTTCCTATTCTTCCTTGCCGCATCTACACAGTTGTAAAAGTTCTGGAGTTGTTGGTGTTGGCTGTTATTACGTAATTTCCGTTGTTTCTGCTAAAGTAAACAAGCAAATGTAGTGTACATAACGAAGTTTACGTACAACCGCTAGTTGTAGTTCACAGTTGTATTGTTGACCGTGAACTGTACCCCAAGTGATCATAAAGCAGAAAACATGGAGTAAAATAAAATAATGGGAACCACAAAAGCTATAGTAGAAATCAATGTAACCTGAATCTGCCGCTGGAGAGAGGAGTAAATGAGCAAATGGACGTTAACATTGAATGTTTCAGGAGCAAAATTTTTATTGCCTTTTACCCACAATTGAGCCACGGTCGGTTTGCATTTTCCTACAACAGTACATTACAGTTCCGGAGTTTGAGAACCACGAGTTACCATTTTGCCATTCAATTTATTGTTTTGCCTTATTTCCATGTCTTAGGTAGATTCGTAATGTCTGCTTCCGATGGTATGGTTGAACCTGAACAAAGAAAAAGTTGAAAAGGGACTGCAAACGAAACGAGCTTGTTTTAGACTTTACGGCTCAGAGGAAACCAAATGCATTTGCTTAGGTTGTTGAATCATGGGAATACAACCGCTGCCGCCACTATTCCTTTGATCATGTGCAATAGTAGCTCTCTCATACTGATAATCATATATCAAGCATGTCACACCTACATTATTCTTTAGGCGATAAAAAATAAATAAAACATTTTTGTACCTTTGCACTTTTCATTTAACGACGCTCTCTGCTTTCACTCTTTCTTTTATTTTGCCTCAACCTTCGCTGTTTAGCCAAAAATTAAACAATCTTCAAATGTATTTACAAACACTAATGTACTAATGTTAGTTTTAATACGCAAACATAACTAATAACTGGATTTTGTTTTATCTATTTATAGATCGTGCAGAGACAGTGGATACGAAATAATTTCTCGTGGAGCCAGCCTTATTTGCACAATTTCAGTTATTGCCATTTTTTGGGTCACAGCGTTGAATAAATTGGACTGCGAAGTAGTGCCAGTTTCAACTCATTTTAATGCAGAAACATTAAACTAATTGATCAAGTTTTGTCAAGAGCAGAAAATTTAAAGGGGATTTAATACATGTAAATAGAAAGAATTGACAAAAGTGAAGAGGAATTAACAGTGCAGTATTAATCGTTGTATTTTTATCTACGTGAGAATTCAAACCTGGGAGATTTTCATAAAATACTTTCAGCTCCCACACAACACGTACCTACCTACACCTACATATATGCATTGATACATTATTGACTTTCGCAAACCGACTGGGAGCATTTTTACCGTACAAGCGTACACCTGTCACCTACGCTCTTCTACCGTTCCCAACCTAGTTTTTTGAAATAACTTTTTTCTAGAATGTTTACCCTTTTCCTTCCTATGGAGAACGGAGATTTTTAGCAGTGGTTTACCAAAAGTCATTCTGCCCCCTTTTTGTTCTTCTTTTAAACTTACTTTTATCCCACGGAAAGTACTTTTGGAACACTTTTCTGGGCCCACTCGAGTCTACTGTAGTAAAGCGACTAACTCTGCCGAGAAAATTTAATTTTTCCGAGGACAAGGCCTATACCATTATCAAGGTGAAACTTGTTCAGCGTCGCACTATTTTCAAAACTGCATCAGATAACATCAGTATTTATCACCTTATTTCTGAGCACTGCCTATTCCCGGAAATAGTACATATATCTATATCACCACTGCCACTGCCATTAAACGTGCGACATTATACCAAAATCAAATCAGTGGTAACAAAAAGTAAAAAGCTCGGGTCCAACAGTGCACGTGGGCAGAGCACTGAAGTCATCATAAAAATGACTATTGAAATGTAAACATACTGCGCTGTTCCTTTGAATAGCGTGTACGCTAAAGCTCGCTGTATTGATTGGATGGTTCCCTTTGTGGTGAAAGCGGATGGTGTTTCTTTCTTTGACCAGAGAAGGAAGAGCTTCAAAAAAAAAAAACGCTGCAACCTCGGAAAAAGTGAATGTACACACCGGTGATCATGAGGAGATGAAAAAGTAAAACAAAAGAGTACAGAGAAAATGGAATAGATACAAAAACAAACAGTGATTCAACGTGATCCTTTGAACTAAGAAGGTAGAACAAAACATTTTGAACTTCAATCTTCACATTGGCACGAAATGTAAACACTCAATAACACTTTCCTTGGTGCTTTAATGAAAAAGACAGACGAGAAAGTGCAAAAAGTTACAAAAGAAAACTCTTGGAGAGTGAACGTGACTGATGTTTTATAATTTGTGAATCCTCGTTTATTTCAATGGTGGACGAAAACTAAAAGTATTTTTATACCTAATTATGAATTTGTTGGCTGACACCGATTCAATTATAATTTATACAATAAAGCCAGTTTTAATTCACCGATGCAACAATTAAAAGGCACGGAGAAAAGATAACCCGCTACTTTAAAATGGAAGTTACAAACTTATGTGTAGTCACAAGTCACAAAGTTGCGGGGATTTTTTGCTTGATAACTATGACGTAAACGGAAATTTAAAATCCCTTAACCCCCTTACCCCTTTCAGCCTTCGCAAGTTTTCAGCTAGTCACACACAGTCGGCAGCTGCTATATGCAATACTTGCGAAAGTTGCAAAGCCACTTAAGTGAAAGTCTATGGATTAGAAGCCATAGAGAGCCAAATAAACAAAGAGATTTTAATAGGAATAGTAGAAGCAGTAGTAACGGTCTGCCTACAGCACTTTCCACTTTCCCTGTTGCAACAACACACAAAGGAACAAATGCCACACAACCGCAGCCGCAGTCATCTTCTGTCGTTGTCTCGAATTTAAGAGATTTTGATGAAGAAGAAGTTGTATCAAGAAAAAGCAATCATCAAGTAACAGCACCCAAATCTGGAACAATAACGCAAGTTGAAAGCAGAAATAAAGCGAGTACTTCCTTGTCCGTTACAACTCCAATAACAGAGATTAAAAGTCTAGCCTGCACAGCAGCCAATAATAATCATCATCTCGAACGAGTTCACAGCTCAGTAAATCCGGATCCTGTACAAGTAATCTCTTCTTTTCACCACCAAGACCAGTCTTCTTTGAGCAACAACAGCAACATTTTATTAGCACTTCAACAGAATAAGTCAATAGAATCCTCGTTACAATCAACCTCATCACAAGAAAACGCTGAGCCTGTAATACTGTCCCTTACACCGTTGACTCGATCTGCCAAAAACGAATACTTAAGGTCTTACAGGAGAAGTAGCACTGGAGGTTGTTCTTTCAAATCTGCCAAAGTAAATGTCCCTCCAGTTCGAGTATCAACATCAGCACAAATTTTCAAAAGACAAGAACGCAATTATAATGGTTATTATTCTCCTGAACCATCTCTCTGTCGTCACAAGAAAGACAAAGGAAGCGATGAATTCTTAAAAGATATTATCGACGTCAGGAACAGAAAAAGGTTTGGAAATCTCGAGAGAGTTTCTGAACCGTCCTACTCAACAGCATCCAGTGCGTCGGTTGATTTCACGAAGGGCTTTCTACAAGGATCCGCTGACCCAGAAGTTGAATCAAATGATTCTTCAGAAGAATTTTTACTACCTGAAGAAAGCAGAGAATGGAGACATGTAGAGGAAAAAGTGCCTAGAGATAGATCTGGTATTGCAGAAAATACAAGAAGGAATGAGCAAGGAATCAGTCACAGCTTTGAAGTATCAACAGTAACTAGCGAGTTATCAACTTTGTTACTTCCATTAAACACGCCATTGCCGTTTTCATCATTCACATCAAGTAAGGAGAGACAAGAGATTTGTAGTCAAGCAATAGCAACGCAACTGCAACAAATTCCTAGAGTTGATGACAGAATTGACAGTGGGCGAAAAGTGGTGGATAAAAATTGCACAAGAAGAAGAAGTAGCATTACCAATAGTAATATTTATAGTTCAGATCCATTTTGGGATAGACAAGAAAACGTCCATATTAAACGAAGAACGAGACAAATTCAAAGCTGCATTGGAAAGTTACGATGTGAAAACAGCGGCACTGGACCGACTGAAAGCGTCGTTAATATCAACAGCATAAGTAAAAGTGTCCAGGAGAAAGAATACGAGGAGAATGCATTACGCGATAACCATTACAGCAAAGCAAAAGAGAGCTTCAGTTTTCCTGGTGCTCCATCATTCCCAAGAGAAGACTGTGCAGCAGCAGAAGAAATAAAAGCTGGATTTTCGCAAAGAAAAGATCAGACTTACCCACCTCGCTTCCCCAGTCCTTTGGCGACTTTCAGTAGAGAAAGAGTATTCTCCACTTCCAGCAGCAACAACTCCAGCACGGAGAGTCTTATTGACTCTGGTGACTCTTGGAAAGTAGCTGCTGCAAGTAGTGCACCTGTTGTTCGCACTGTTTCTTCAAACACTGTGCTTCCGATTATTGGAGTGAGTTTTTCTACTAGTAGTGGTTTGGTGGACGGTTTAACTTGTAGTCAGAAGGTGAACCAAAGAAAGAAAAGTATTATCAATAATCAAAGTGCTAAGAGCAATAGTGAGAGCCAGAATAGTGAACTCTCAACTGTCCGAGTGAGACGCTATCAACAAAGACGACGGAGAAAAGGGAAAAGGAAGAAGCATTCTATTTTTCAAAGCCTACTCTGTACAAACGGATTTAATCTAGTTGACAGTCCTAAAAAACTTTTATGTGCCCTTTTCCATCTCCAACGGCAAACGCAAACGGTGACTGAAAATAATAGTACTAAAAGCACACGAAAACCATCATTATCTCTTTCTCCTTCGTACTCTCAATCACAAGCGTTGTCTTCCCACTCACGTCAGACCAAAAAGAATAATCCAAAGTTTAATAGCCGAAGACGTGGTCCAAGTAACACTGAACAGCGACTTTGGGTCACAATGGATCACGAAGATTTAATTCGCGAGCTTCCCCAGATTGAGAAGCTCAGTAATCAGGAGCGACTCAGACTCGCGTAAGATTTTTTTCCTATTTTTAATTTTAAGACTATCTGATTTTGAATTTGCATGATTTAAGATACAATAATGATGATGAAAGGTGATGGGTTCGATCGGAAATTTCATGCATTTCACCCGACTATTTCACTGTGCCATTCCAAAGCATGATTAATTAAAATTAAAATTTCTTTATCACTAAAATCACACGCAGGACACGAATAAATTGATTCAGCTATTTTCAATTGTCAATTAATAATTAAACCTCAAATCTTTAATTTTTTATTTCTTTAGCCACAAGCGACGAATGCTCCAGTTGAAAAAATTTCAGCAGTATGAAAAAGAACTGAACAGTAATTCAAAGAAGCATCGAGCAGAGAGTGACCTGCTCAGACGGAATTTGCCAGGAAAGCATAATAATGTTCAGCATGGCCAAATACGGAAAGGGTCAAGGCGGATTCGTTTTAGAAATAGTATTATGCTACTGGAAGCAGCTGGAAGGGATGACGTTGAAGAAGGTAAGCTAATAAACCTTAGCGTTCTAGTAGTTTGCACAATAGCATGATCATTACGAATTTATTCTATTCAAACAGAAAGAGAAGTTTTCTTGTTTGAAGAAATCCTGTTGAATTTTTCATGAAAAATGTGAGTAGAAAGAAATTCTGTAAACAAAAGGGAGCTAAAATCTTTTAAAATAACGTTTTATTGTTGAGTCCATTATGAAATGTATAGAAAGAAAGTACATCCCCTTTTGGACTATTTTTATACCTCTTACGATAAATACAAAAATAATCAATTTTCCTTGTCATTTTCTTTGAATCTTAATATATGTCGCACGAGTAAATGAACTGATTTTTATTTAATGGAACAAAGCGTGAATGGAGCTCATTCGCTTTCCGGATTCTCCAATCAATATTTTCGTATCCTTGAAAATTCTTGTTCGAGCTCCGCTTTGTTTGAACCCAATTTTTGCTGTTACAAGAGTGTTCGGAAAAGATAATGAGAAAAATTGCGGATGTTATCTCTTGTCGACCAGAACGAGAAAGATGGATGACAGAAGCACGGCATATGTCTGGCAAATACCTACCTGACTCAAAAGCATCTTTTCTGACAAGCAACCAATTTTAACTTTTCCTTTCCTTAAAAAAGTTGGGGCATGGAATAGAATCGAAAAATGTCTCGGTAAAAATTTAACAAGGCAAAAAGTTTTGCTTTCTCTTAGATTATTTGGTCATAGATGTATACAAACGCAGAAATGGTGAAAATAATTGAATACGTATTGTTCTTCTAACTTTCTGTCTATCTACCAGACAATGCAATGACTTTCACGTAACACGCATCCTTGTTGCTAGAAATTGAAAAAAAGAGAAGTGGAAACAGTTCAGTTTTAGGTTTCATAACAGAGAAGAATAGGTACTACAAGGGAACTGCTAAGGAATACATTTTTTTTGAAGAAATAAGCAAGGGTAAGCTTCGTGATCGTGGGTAGAGGAACAAAATAAATCAAAGGGGCTGCTTATTATAAAGCTTTAGCATTCTTCTCATACAGGTAAAATCACACTAGCGTACCCAAAAAACTGACTTCAGCTTTTAAGAAAGAGAAAAGGAAGAAAAAAATGTGCACACAGTAGCATTTGACGAAGCCAAAATATGTATTTCACGTACAAAGATGATTACGTTTTCTTTATATCCGATTTTTATTCAACTACAGGAAACTAAAAGGTGTTTCACCAACAGGCGATCTTATAAATTGTAACAGGTTGGACAAGGAAATGGTGTATCCATTCGAACATCCACGAGAGCATGATTTTCCAATGTAGTGAGAATACTGAATAAAAAGTTGTAATCTTGTTTCGCCAGTTTTGGTTTGAGAGGTTCCACATTACTCTCCGTTTCAACCAGATTTTTGAAGTGACTTTTACTTGAAAGCACTCTTTGCATTGCTTACTTGTCTCTTCATTCATTTTCACCTCGCTTCAGGAGATGGAATTTGACGCTTTCTCCAATCCCAAAGAAAATCTTGATTTCCTTGGTTGAATGGTAGAGCAAACATACGTGGGAGGCAAACGAAAATTCCAGGTAGGAGCTATTATGATTTAAATTCTTCGGCATACCAGTTGAAGACTTACCTATGCAGAGATGTTCTGCTTTGATGAAACCGATATAAAGGAAATCTCCTACAAACTCTCAACCTCCGGCTCACTTCGCAAGATATAAAAGCCCTGAAAAGTGTAACATACTTCTGGAATCACTCTGAAATGTGCAAATGGACGATTTGGTCTGAAAGTACGTAAATGTATGCGCTTCATGTCCATGACCGTAATCCCTTTACGGAAATGCCTCATGCGGAAAAACACCCTTTTTACATTTTAAATGCAGAGATATATCCATCCATGTGAAATGTGAACTACCAAAGTGTACAATACGTCGGATTACACGATCATATAAATGTGACGAAAGTGTTGTGAAATTCGACAGTGCTATTTAGTTTCCACTACGTATAATAAGCATAAAAAATTCCACGTTTGTTTTAGAGATGCTCTCTGAAAACGTGAAATGACATTATTCAACTACAGAGATGTAGAAGCAGAGAATCCCGTTGTACTTGTGGAGAAAGCAGAAGGAAAATTAAGCTTTTTTTTAAAATCAGAAATGCATCCAGTAGAAAACGTTTATGTTTGTGCCACTCTAAGAAATCGCGCATGGGAAGTGAACCATGCGGTGGGTAAAATTGAAGTTAAAGATAAAATATCACTTTTCAGTATAACTTGTGATCAGTACATACCTACGCGTTCAGAAGAACTGAAAAATATGCCGCCATATCCGCATTCCGTTTACCTACCAAAATGATTAAGTAACAATTGCTTTTTAGCTACATTCCTCATCCAATCTTGGTTGGAGTTTTCTCAAGTATACAGAACTCGTAGAGATAGAAAGGGCTTATTATAATGTGAGTGTCTGGCTTATTTTTGAAATATAAAAATGGGAAAGACGGAAGGCAAGGCAGACAAGATTTTACTACCCACTCACTCTCGCGGTACACTTTTTGCAAGGAAAGACTTTCAATAGATCCTTTAGGTAAATTAGAATTGAGCTTCGTAGATTGAACTTTGGGTAAGAAAATGAAATGCGTTCTATTCATCATCAATCCCTGTGAGCTTTCTTGGAATTACTACTTACTGAACTGATCGCAAAACATTCTGTGAATATATTAAAAAATTGGAGGATGGGACAACAGAAGCTTTACTGACGTCGATACTCACTATTTAAATATGAGAAAAAATAAAAAATGTTAAAAACGATTAAACATTTTTCATCCATTTTTATACACAACTACCTCTAACTCTTACACATTTATTCAATTAGGTTTCCCTATTTACTAATTCCCCTCGCAACTTGGTCGCGTCTATAGCATTTTGTGCTCGAAGAACATAAATACGTGACCAATTTTCATTATTGAACGGTTGAAGTATTTAAACAGAGAAAACGTGGAGGATTTGCATTTTCTTTAATACTTACAATTGACTAAAGATCAGAGAGCACCAAACTGAAATGTACTTTTAATATTGTCGAATAGTAAAAGTCTCGTTTAGAAGGATATTGCATTTTTTACCATATTAATTCCTTTCTTGTATTTTAATGTTTTTAAAAAATATATTACAATGAAAATGTTTATTTTTAGTCCCTAGACTTAGACATTAGTGAAAGCAAGCAAAATAGAGAGGATGTGACAGATTCTTCGAACACAATAATTCGCATTGCTCTCTTTACTCAGACAACAGATGAATGAAAGGAAAAGAAAATGTGATCACTTTCTAAATATTCTGAATATTTGATACTTTGTGACGTAGACCCACTTACAGATACTTAGGTATCTAACTTCACCTTTCTCAATTTGGAAAGAACTACATGGAATTCAATAGTATTATATTTCCCTTTCTATCTTTTTCTATTCTTTTAAAGTAGGCACTTCAATTTCACTGGCCCTTTTATACCAAGAAGCAGTGCATTAACCTCTGAAAAATGGTGCTCCTAAAATACCCCACCAGTCGAATAATGTAGAACATAGACCATCGTTAGTTGACAGGAAAAATAAGGGAGAAAGTAGTAAGCAAGCAACTCGACTCCACTCTTTTCCTTTTTCTATCTCACTATTTCATCTGAAGGAGTGGGAACGTTGTGAATTATACAAAAAGTTTATCTTCGAAAAAAGTAGACAATGATGCTGTTTTAATGAGAAATGGAAAAATGATGTTTTCCTATTCCACTTGTTCATCTTCATCATTAGAGTTGAAACTAATGGCGAACATTTTTTAAAAATGAAAGTTCACTTGTACAGTTTGATTGGCTTATTTATTGTTACAGCACATGCTGACTTGGCCACTAACTTTTCCTGGATGCGCTGCATTAGTACAGTACCAAAGAAAAAACTTGACACATATTTTCCTTTAAAATTGTTGGGGCATGGAGTGTGAACTGAAATAATATTTCCAATTTGAGCGTACTTTATGCTACTAAAATCAATTTACTTTAGACAAGGAGGAAACTTAAAAATTGATTTGTGTGATTTTTGTGAATTATAGATCCAATCCTTCTTGCGTAATTTCATTCGCTTAAAAAACAGCCCACGTTCATTTACGGCAAACACGGAAAAAGTTTTGTAGAGATAAAAAGTTATTTCTTTCCTTCGCCTCCGGATGAATTCATTTTCAAACAGATTAAGTGACGGTTAGTTCAAGAGGGCATATTCTAACTAACTTTCTATCTATACACTTAATTGTCTCGTTGTACGAACGACCATCCCTTCATTTCCCTTGCGTTTCGCGAGATAGAACCACTTTTATATAAATGATTGGAAACAACAAAAGAGTGTCAGATTCTGCAGTCTTTTTTTATTGAAAATGTCATTGAGATAAAATATTAGATGACATGCTTTGACACGCTCCACTAGCATTTCAGGAACGGGAAACAGTTTTGAAAGTAAAATTTAGAGCGTAACCCAATTCAATTGAATCATGCTCTGTCATACCACATCTTTATGTCACCATCCGCATCCGTCACTGAAGGTTGTCAGGAAAGAGCAATATTTTCTGATTCTTTCTTCATTTTGTTACATCATTTGTAGGCATACAAGATTTCCATTTGTATGTACAATACAAAATATGCTGGTTGTAAAACCACAGAATTTCTTGAAAAAATCTGAAATCTTACCCGAGGGATTTAAATGTCTGTCGGATTTAAATTGACAACACCGAAGTATACCATATGCCACTATTTTTTAAAATTGTTTTTAAACCAACAGATTGTAAAAAATGTTCCTTTTTATTTTTATTTTCCTCTCTTTCGAAACAGAATTACCCCCTTTTTACAAAATTAAGCAATAAACGTTGTAAGATGAAAAAATTATCTCATTCAACAAAATTGGGTTGAAATTTAAACTTTTCAAAACAATGCGTGTGCTTTGCATTTAATATCTTTGTCTGTTCTTTTTCAGTGCGCCTCCTTCTCGAGTCGGGTGTTAATCCAGATGTCGCCAATGAGGACGGTCTCACAGCACTTCATCAGGTAAGCCTCCCAATTCACAAAAAGCCTTCTGGGTATTTTGTTTAACTTACCATTAGCGTGCAATGAACAAATTGATTTTTGGTTGATTAAATCTGCGATTCATCTGGTGTAAAGATTTACACTCGGGCAAATTTAAATACATTAAATTGCTTTCAATCGTACAAGCAAATGATTTTCATTTGGATGAAACTTTAAAAAAATTCAAATCCGTTGTAAATTTCAAAACTTAAAGTACGTTATGTCATAAACCACAACATTATAAACCGCTTTTATAAGGGACATTATTAATTGCATCATACCGTTTTAGTAAAGATAGGAATATCTTTTAATGAAAATGCCAAGCCAATGTCCAATTTGCCCTTGCTTGTATGTACGTATTCATTCCACAATGAAGTCATTTATTCATTAATTTTTGGGTCATTACCACAAATACGTGTCTTGCCGTAATAATAGTACACAGAGGAAAATACATTAATACGTGCGTAAGCACATAAAAACTGGGAGAAAAGTGATGGTATATAAATGCAGGGAAAGGTGCCATCCAATTTTTGAAGCTTTAGTAAAATAGTTTTGGACAGCGTAAAGCGATTGCCTTCAATAAAAAATAAAAATGTGTTCCTCTCTCTCATTATGGGTCATTCATTTGCCCATTCGTTCATTCATTCATCCATTAATTTTCTTTTCTCGCCTTTCACCACCAACTCCTGTTCACAATTTTCCACGGACGTGCTCCCATTGTGCGCTTTACTTTGTTCTTTCCTGCTACAGCATGCGGAAAGGGTGGTGATAATGATGATCTAATGTTAGTTAGTGAGGGAGGGATTCTTCCTTGTTAATTTTGCCCTTGCTCCGTTCAATGCCATTTATATTGAATTTCAGACAAAGCATATCTTCGGGATACAGTTTAATAAGGAAGCCTCGTAGTTTCCCCGATACAATGTCTACACAGCCGATTTGGTTATACGGTAACGCTATCTAACGCTATTACTGAAAGAGCCGTCAATGGATAAAATTGATTTTCCTGTGTTTCTCAGCAAAGCTGTAAATGCGAGAACAGCATTATAAATGCTTTTCCTAATAAACGATTAATGTCTAAAAATGAATGATGAGGAGTGTGGTAGGAGTAGGAGAAAATATGATTCATTTTCGTCTTTCACTCCTTTCACTTACTCATCATTAATTTTGAACAACCGCATTCATTTGATTTCACCACACAACCAGAGATGACTTCTGAGCCTTACTCTAGAACCAGTAGGCTTGTCCCAACATAATTCTACCACCACTACTTCATTATGTGCAGAGTGCAACTGCTTTACTAATATTTACAGCCGTCGCCCAAAATGGTAAATGATTCATGGAACAAGGAATGGGAGTTTGAAAGGGTCAATTAATTTCTAGGAAATACGTTCCATTGGACAGGATAGGTCGAAACGACAGCTGAGAGACGCGATTGGCTGATACCTAATACAGTCATTTGCTCATGATGCACTGCATAGATGAATTTTCTGTGCTAAATGAAGTATTTTTTATTCTATCGAAATCTGGAGATTTTATCTGAATGCAGTGGAAAGGCAGAACAGTTACTTTGATATTAAATTCGAGTCGTTTTCACCGTCATCGTTGTCAACGAAGTGTGAACGTGGGCTTACTCGTGTAAGATTAAATTCGATTATGCAAATGATCTCTGCTCAGTATGCAAACGCAAACTGCAGCCGTATAAATAAGGAGAATGCTGCAAATATTCAAGTCCTCAGACTTTGCTTTGGTGTCTTTCGTACTGTCGCAGAAAGTGAACATCTAATTTATTGATTTATGTACTGTGGGTAATTTAATTCTCATGGCGAGAAAGAAGAACTAAATATTTCCACTAACGTGAGCAGAAACCTTTCTGATTAACATACTTGAGTTGGTCGACTGATGGACTGTAATTAAATTTCCTGCAAAGAGAACGTCAGTTGTATAAAGGAAATGAAGCTGCGGGCCAACTCCTACTTCCAACCGCAGAAATACACAGTCAATGCGAGTACGATCACATCTTACAAATTCAAATAAATATGAAAACATTGAAGATGCGGACGGGGTGTGCAGTTTATGAAGCAGCTAGTTCGAAAATTGATAACGTTATTATGACATGCATTGCATTACATTCCATCTTTTCGTCCCTCTTGGATGTGATCTTGATTCTAATAAGTAACTTAGTCTTTTCGGAGCCTCACTCGGACGCTTCTTACGTTTGCGAAAATCTTGCAGAAATTGTGCAGTTGGGTGTATGATACGTAAATGATTATAAAAGGGAAACTTATCAATTATTCATTACTTGGAGTTCTAACACTCGTACTAACTACTATTCGCCATCCTCGTTTCACAGTCCCCTTGCCGTACCCATCTCGAGCTCACCTTTTTCTCTTTCCTTGAGATATTGATTGTAGCAATAAATGTGTGCTGCAAGACGTTTTGATAAACGGACATGGTTGGAATCCATAATTACTTTTCGTTTTCTTCTTACCTCCTTATGTTTTCATTTGGCATCAGCGAATAAAAGGATACTGATATCACGTAATATATTATATTTCACTGAAACTTTTACGACAATACTACCAATTTATTTTCTTTATAGTTTCTCCTAGAAGGCGGTGGGTGTTTCGTTTTCATTCAAAAATTGTCCGTAGTTCGTGACCCGTCATGTGCTAGTATGCGTGTGGTCCAGTTCCTAACGACTTCACAAGATTTAATAAAATTCCTACTGAAACTAAACTATAAAAACTCCACTGATATGAAGGGCAGCCAAAAGTCCGATCTTGTTTTAGCACGATCATGTTACATTATCATTGCTGTTTTATAGCTTACTTGCTTCAGTTCACTTGCTCGCTTGGCGGCAACAGCGCCCCTAATGAATGGCATGCTAACTGCATACTAATAAAGACTATATAGGAATTACATACATCTGCAATTAGCGTACTCGGGAGAGATATTCTTGGATTGTCAACGGTGGACTCTAGTCAATAAACCTAATTTCCTTCCGTGTTTACCATTTCCCTCATATTCCATATATTTTTTCGAATTTCCTGGACGAGTACGCAATTTCAGCAAAGTGCACCTAGTTTTGAGGAAAACAGTTTCATTTTTTATTTTGCCCCTGTGTGTAACGTATGTATAATACAATAATGCACAACAGTCAAGAGTAATGTTTTCAACATGTGAATGGGCAGTTTTATGGACTTCAAAAAATGAACAAATACTTTGTTTTATTTTTATGGCTGAAATAAAGAACCTTCTTTTAGATTTTAGAAGCGAAATGCCCCTCGTACGTATTCCGCTGGCGATTTGTGTAATACCTGATAACCTCGTTCATGTAGTCAATTTTAAAGAATGGATTGAAAATTGACTAACAGTGTATTACAAAAGGCAATAAAACCCTTCATTACAAAATATATAAGACAGAGGGAACGATTATTACGACAGGAGACAGAGGCTATTTTCAATTCTTCTTTTCTTTTCAAAGATAAATTGAGAAGAAATTGTCAGTGACTTTGACTACTTCTGATTTTCCTTGGTGTGATTTTGAAAATTCCAACTCGAAAAAAATGGAGAATGGGAAAGGTTATGTAATGAAACGAATAATTCGAAGGTTATCATCATAAATTTCCTCTGATTTAATTTTCTATTTTGGTAAGTTTAATAGTTTTCTTCTTGGTCTTGCCATTTGGTAACTTAAGAAGGTTTCGCTTCGAGATATAACGTTTATTGTTCATCTGATATTTGATAATGTTATATTACGAAGGCGGTTCATTGGGTTTGCTAAATAGAAATACGGGAAGGTGATGGAATAGTACAATTTCAATTTCAGTTGAAGCGGTTGCGCTTTACGCCTTCACGCTGTTGTTATTTTAAATCATTTTCTAGATCTCGAGACGATCAGATAAAACGATTTTTTCGTCTCAGCTTTCACATATGTACATCCATCATGCAACAATTGCAAGAGCAATTTAGGTAAAATGAGGAAGCTCCCTTTCCAAAAAGTGGGTAAGAGAAAACTTCTTTTCAATTTGAGTACACCACACCTGTGCCTGATATTCTCACAGCAGTAAACTGTTTTTCCATTATAAATCCCACTTTAAAAGCCAGGCGCTGTTTCTAAGAATATAGTGAAAGATGAGTTGTTATTAGAGGTAATCTGGGGATGCTTCTTTGATACTGTTTCGCAGCAGTATTTCTGTCGTGTCTGGCTTAGCGTGAACGAAGGCAGTAAAAAGACTCACACACGACAACGACACTCTCAAATAACACTTTCTTCGCGTTTGCTCTTAGGAGGAAGAACAAAGACTGGAGAAAGCATGCATATGAAATGAAAGGATCGATATTATGCAAAAGACCCCGTTTTCATGCAT